>VZUI01030119.1:0-103138 GCA_013401135.1 Cettia cetti | reverse complement strand
AGCTTAATGCGCATGTGTAACTCAAGAAGTCATTGAAAGGACACGTGAGGAAGATGATGAGCCTTACTCACTGCGACTCCCGAAGGTGGGGAGACCCCCGGAAAGAGGATGGTGGAGCATGCCTAATGAAGATGATGGTGGGCGGAGATAAGAAAGATTACAAATTGAAAATGGGTGGTGATGGGCGAAGACGGAGAAAACAAAAGGTGTAAACTTGGGGTGTCTCATTGGTACACGGCGGGATCCAAATCCTGGCCCTGTACCCCCGCGCGGTCCTTTTTGCCTACGCACTATTATTGGAACCAGATTATAACCTTTATTATTATTATACATTTAAGCTGCTAAATTGCTACAATTAAAATTGCTGCTATATTTGACTTTGTTTTGAATTGGTTTTTGTTATTGGCTAATTGGACAGCTTGAGCATTTATAACAGCCTCAAACATCAAAATACTCTGCTTTCTCTGTGTCAAAGTGACGCAAGAAATCCAAACATATGAATTGTAATGTGCACATGGCAAAATTTTATAAAATATAGCAGTAAAGCATTAATTATATGGTTTGCTTCCTCAATCCTGATCTGCATATTCAGTTCAATTACCCTGAAAAATTAAGTAAGGATAAGTGTTACTCATCAGGAAAAAGAAATGTTGAGTTCTCATCCAACACCAGGTGATGCTGTTGCCATTGGCAAACTGTTGTTTTCCTTAGAGAATGAGCACATCTTCTGACACGGCAGCCTGCAGTAAAATGCAAGGCATTCTGAACTTCTTGTGTTTGTAAAGCACGCGGCAAGTGTCAGTACAACAGCGAGATAAGAGCTGAGGGAGACAATCAATAGGAGTTAAGAAGTCATTCAGGCAGCAGGAGAATGTAGTAGAGGGTCCCAAAGACATGGTAGAAGCTTCAAGGGTGTTTGTGTTAGGCACCACTAATTTTTTAAGGTTGTCCAGGAATTAGATGGTATGATAATGAACTACACTCTGTCTATAATCTATTCTTTACTGCTTAAAGGAAGAATCACAGACAAGCAAACAAAAATCCTGTAAGTTTGTTAGTGCCATCCAATTTATTTAGTTAGTGAACATGCTTCACAATATATTTTTGGTTGAGGTTGAAATGACAGCAAATTGTCAGTAATATGCATCCTAAATGCCCCAATTAAATGCTTATTTACCATGCTGGAAAGCTTTTAGAGATTTCAAAGGTCATTTAAACTACTCTAGTGCAGGTAAAATTTACCGCACTTCTGGTTAATCAAAAGGTAATTTACTGCAGTGTCTATACCGTATGAAAACTCAGGAGTGGTTCCCAGGATATGTATACTACACAAATGGTAGCTGTTTCATCTGGTTTGAATTTTGTGATGGCTACTGTCAAGCTAAGGCAAAATTCTAAGCTTCTTACTATTCACAGTTTGTATAATCATGAATGTCATGAATCTTTTCTGTAACTGCCAGACTTCAAAACCTAGAACATACAAGGGCATGGATCAAAACTGTAAGAAAGATGCTGGAATTTATGAATGTGGTGGTGTGCTGGGTGTGTGGTGTGAAAAGCATGGGAACAATCATTATTATGATGAAAGAGATCTTTTAAGCTAAGCCTTTGATCAATAGCACTATAAAAAAGAGCTTTATTTCCAGGCAGCATTCTGGAATATGTGAAAATAAGAATTACCAAAATTGAGGTATAGTGAAACCTCAAAGCTTAACTTGCTCAAATTGAGCTTGTGTATGTATGCATGCATTGGAAATGGATTTGATATTAAAATTATTTTTCATTATTGATTTTTTCCTCAAGCTTCAAGTGCACATGACATACCAAGATAGAACTTTCGTTAAGTAAATAATGTAGTAGTGTCAGCTGAATGTGGGAAAAGGCAACTACATGAAGTTTTTGAGAACTATGTGTCAGATGCTCAGAGATTTCAGGAAACAGAATAATTAATAATGTTAGCAAAATCTAAAATTACTTCTTGTTCAGATAATTTTTTTAAATGGAACTGATGTGAAACTGAATGCAAGATTGATCTCTGATAAATAATGATAAATATCAATAATATATAAAAGTATTAATAATTGAAAAATATATTTAAAAACCTAATATATCTCTGTTACAGGGATGACCATAAAACACAGTTTAAAATCTTGAGTTTCAAGAGCTACTGGAAAGCCACAGTTTCCCCTCCAACTGAGCAGGGAGGGACTTGACCCTGGCTTCCCACATGGTGTAGAATATCAGGCTCTATGTGTCTGACATTCAAGTTTTTGTTTACTGCCCAGAGCTGAAATGTAAGTCAGGGAACCAATTCTAGACATGACAAGACATATTGCCTTCCTTCCATCATCTATATTCCTATATATCCTGTCTGGAGACAGGGCAAATGTTTGGTGTCTCTTTCCTACAAACAGCTGTAGTACATGGCACAAATTTTAGGACCTTCTTAGTATGTGATTAGGTTACAGTATGGCAAATATGGAAAAAAAACCCCAGTATGGGTCCTAAATCAAGGATTCTCTGTATAAATACTCATTACAAAAAGCAGTTTCTTTGAGTTGGAGAAGCTTAAGACATGTTAACTTTTCTAAAAAACATAATACGTCTTCCAGGAAGTGAAGTATTTAAGGTCTTAACTTTTAAAAATTATGAGTTCACTTAATAAGATCAATAAATAGCTCTGCTAATAATAATTTGATGCTGAGGTATGGTTTTATACTAGGGAGACTCTGCACTGTGTATAAAACAAAGGACAACAAATAAGACCTCAAACATGACCAGATTTTAGTTTTCATATACAATGTAATAAGGTCAAAACTTCAATGTTTTTATGACAAAAAACATGTGACAGTTTTCACCATGAATATTTCAAAATACACGTTGTCTTCCGAAGGGCTAAGATAGCATACAAATATGAGTAATGTCACCTTTCTAAAGCAGACCATACAAACCAGCTTGAGGAAAATCAAACCTGTTTTTAACTGGATTTCATACAGATTCACATTAATAGAGAAAGAGTCTTGCCCTAGTAGATGGATATGACTTTCCAATTCAAATTTCAATTCACCAAGTCATGTGAGCACATTTATTGCATTTTAGAGCATTTTAGAATTTTCAAAGCATGTACAGTCACATTTGATCTATACTATGTATATCTGGATGCAGTTTTTTACACATTTACACATCAGTTTTATTTTCTGTCTTTTCTAGAATACATGACTTTTCATAAAAAGTGACACCTACTGTAGCTGTTATTATTAAAGTGAAATTTTGTTTGGTTTAAAATCCTGATTTGCAAGGCAAAATTACTCAAACAAAATCATGCAGAATATAATCTCCCTTGACAAATCAGTAGATCTAATGCTGCAAGGTTAGAGAAAATTGATTTTCCCCTTGACATGGGTAGAGATTTGAGAAAAAAGATTAAGGATATCAGGATTGTATTTTGGAGAGAAAATAAAACATTTATTTCTAATGTCAGGCATACAATAATTATTTCACTGGTTCAGTGAGTTACCATAGCAATACAATCCACTGGCTTTTGAAACACTTTATCTTAGTCACTGAGGGGAGGGGTTATTGTATTCAGAATCAAGCTGAATCAAAATGAAAGAATTTTTTTTTTTTTAACCACAATTACAACGAACAGCCCATAGCTTCACAAAATAAGCTTGTTGATTACAGATCTGTCTTTTGAAATCAGCCTCACTTCTATAGTCAATAACAAATGTATTGTGAAAAAACAAGAGTAAATCACTTGAGTGGTCACTTTTCATGTTGTAAGGACCATGACTTTGAGTGAGTCTTACTTATTTTGTGATGTTTGTAGAACACTAGAAATTATAATTAAATGACACAGCTCATTGGAATTGGCTAGCATCAACACTGGTGTCAAACCAGTGAGATAAAGTGCAATAGGTAAGTTCAGACCTTCCCTGATACACCTTTCAGTAACACAGCTTATTTATTTAGTAGGCAGCATTTATTACAAGCAAGCATTTCACTATCAGGTGAGTTTTGTCACATTAAAGATTAATTAATAGGAACTGGACCTGTAACACTGGCTTTTAGAAGTAAAAACCATGGAATAAAACAAACACCTGTGTCCTCAGAAGATCAGAGATGTAGAAAAATAAAAATAACGTTAATTAAAGCTCATGGAAAGATTTGTGTATAAAATGATGTTATGCTGATGAACAGAATTACTGTTTGATTATTCTGTATCTGGAAAAAGATAAGTTTTATGATTTCTCATATCACCTAAAATAGTAAACTAGAAGCCCTACTATAAATCCTGGATGCCATATCTTCCCTGAAGATAATTATTGCAAAAGAAGACCTATTTTTTTTTTTTTTGAGGAATTGATTTTCCTTTTTGATAGTACATAAAAATTTACACAAGATTGTTTGAGTGATTTGTTGAATCTATATATTTTGCAGTAAAGACTGTACTGATAATACATGCTACAGATGGTACCAATCTGTCAGATCATTAAATAAATTTTAACTTCACTGAATATGCTGATTTTTAATGAAATTATATCTTATAAACTACTAGACACATGGCAGCCAGCTCCTTAAAAACCTATACTGCAATTTTTCTCACTTAGTAGCTGTAGGAGAAGGGATTACAGGCCACCTCGCCCCTGATGAGTCACAGCTGTATCCAATAAGGATGAGTGTGACAAAAGGGTGGGTTGTCTGGTCGGGGAGGATCCTGAGGAAAGAGAAACTGGAAGAACGATTTAGAAGGACTGAGGGACTGGCCAAACAAGAGTGAGAATTACTTATGTGAAGGATCTGCTGAGATGTCAGTATGGGTCTGCAGATGGAGCCTGCAGTCAGAGTGTAGCAGGAAAAGCCTGTAGTCAGAGTCTGCAAGGAAATACCTGTAGCCAGAGTACAGTGGGACCTTGCTGTAGTTAGAATCAGTGAGTAGCTGGAGTAAGGTGAAGAATAAATTGGGACCTGTTTCAGGTTGATGAACTAGATTGTGTGTCTTAGCTCATTTCTGTCCCTAATGCGAGGTCTGCTAGCAGTGCTGTCTGCTGCAGCACATAGCTAATGAGTCTGTAGAGTGTCAATATCAGGAAATTAAAATATGATGCATCTGAAAGATCCCTAGGCTATCCAAGCAATAACCTGTGCCTACAGTTCTTATAAAATTTAGGCTGCTAACACTGCTTAGTGTTTATGATGGGGAAAAGAGTAGGTTCTTAGACTCTACTAATAAAAAGAGAAATCAGTTTAAGAATCTAGTTATAACTGATAAGAGACAAAATAAAAATTAACATATTCCACTTAGAGATCACTGAGGGGCAAATTTGATTAAGTTCTTTAGTAAATCAGAGGATGCATTCTCACACATGGGGGGAATTCCACCTGTAATTCTGTGCATCTTCAAATTATTTTGAAAGCCTGTCCCCAGAACTCCTCTGAAAAGGTGATCCATTTCAAAGTAAGGACTAGGACACCCAGCAGTATGTATTGCCAAAGTTTCACTTTGAGAGACTGAAAGAGAACTTATGGAACACAGGATGCACCAAAATGGGGTCAAACCTTTGTCCCAGTGGTATAATGATAGCCAAGTATAGAGTGCAGAAAAAATATCTGATTCAAGGAGAGGTTATCTTAGCCTGAATTTCTGGGGGTTTTATTGTTCCTTTTTTTTTTTTTTTTTCAATTTAGGGGAAAATTCTCCACTGAGCTGTAAGAACTTGATAGAGCCTGAGAAATGTAAGGATTACTTTTATCCAAGAGGACACGTGATATGTATCATGTGCCCCCCTGCCCCTGGGAATGAGGTTCGTTGCTTTTTTCAGACTCCTAGATTTGACACAACCATTCCTTGATGTGAACATGTCACCAAAGATGTATGGAGCAATTCCTCATCAATATTATGTCTTATGTTACATCAAAGTGAATAACAATCCCCAGTTCTAGCTTGAGTAATACTAGATAATTCTAGCATGAGTAATCATCAGTTCCAAGGTTTCTTTTTTAGTACAAGGTTGTGTCTAAACTAATTCAGAGTTTCTTCCTGTGTTCTACTCACACATGCCTTAATTTGGATATGATAATTCTCTGAACTGTAATTAAACCCTGGAGTTAAAGAGCATAATGAGCAAAAAAATGGGAGAACAGCCTTGGGGATATTAAGACTGATCTTTCTTTCTAACAGATGGTGTAGGCATGGAGTTTAATACTGAAAGCCATAATGCTTTACTCTGCCATTTTTAACAGTGCTTTCAAATGCTTTGACCTTTGTCACACCATTGCTTAAAGGCACTTAGGTTCTCCTGTTTCATATAGCTTCCTCTGGCAGAATATGAATGGCTGAAGTGGCAAGGAAATAAACCTACACGATCCTTAGGGAAGCCCATAAGACTTCCAGAGTAAAGTAAAAATAAAGACATACAATTGAGAGTGAGGCTGTCAGAATAAATTATAATCGCCCATGCTGTATTTAGAGTTGATAGCAGACTTTTAAACATACTGTTAACATTTAATGAGAGCTGTGACTACATGTGGGGGTTTTTGCCATTGCAGAGCAACTGCACATTCACTGTGATGCATTACCAAAACTTGCCTTAAAGGTCTGGCTGATAACATCAAAGCTGAAAAAAAAACCCCCTTGAAGTCTTGGAGTGGGTATAGACATAAGATATGTGGCAGAGGGCAAGACCAAGCATCTGAAGCCCTGTGTATACCGAGTTTAGGAAAGTTCTAATTGCTGAATATGCCATCAGCAATAGCTTCTGACTTTGGTCTGGTTCTTGGAAATTCACCGAATGCAAAGGAATGACTTCTTAAAAAAAAGCAAGGAAAAATTCCCAAACAAAGCAAAAAAACATAAAAGTGAATGGGGTGACAGGAAGTGCAGGGAAATGGAGTGAAGCTTCTCCGTTTAATGCTCACTGAAATCACGAGGATGGAAATTCTTCCTTTCAGGTAAGGGAATGAAATCTCGTGACTGGCATGAACAAAGCCGAAGAAAGGCTAACTGCACTGTTTCCAGCCACCAGTTGTGGCTCCCAGGAATCAATTGGTCCTTTTGCTGTATCATATCTTCAATAATTATCTGGATGATGGGATTGAGTCCACCTTCTGTAAATTTGATAATGTCACCAAGGAGAGCTCATTATTCGCTCTGTTGGAGGAGTCTCTGCAATGGGATCTGGACTGGTGGAATAGATTTTCCGAGTCCAGCAACTTAATGGTTAACAAGTCCAAAAACTGAGTCCTGCACTTTGGCCACCACAACTCTCTGTAGTGCTAGATGCTGGTGTGGCTGGACAGTGCCCAGGCAGAAAGGGACCTGGGGGTATTGGTGACAAAAGCTGATCATGAGCCAAGGTGTGCCCTGGTTGCCAAGAATGCCAATGGCGTCTTGGCCTGGATCAGGGATGATGTGTCAAGCAGGACCAGGGAGGTCATTCTTCCACTGTATTTGGCACTGGTGACACTGCATCTTGAGTGCTGTGTCCAGCTCTAGGCCCCGCAGTTTAGGAAGGATCTGGAGATCCTTGAGCACGTCCAGTGGACTCAACGAGGCTGGTGAGGGGCTTGGAACACAACCCTGTGAAGAATGGATGAGGGAGCTGGAATTTTTTAGCCTGGAGTGGAGGAGGCTTAGGGGAGACCTTTACATAGACCTGAAAGGTGGTTGAAAGGTGGTTGTAGCTCAGTGGGGGTTGGTCTCTTCTCCCAGGCAACAACTGACAGAACAAGAGGACACAGTCTTAAGCTGTTCACAGGGAAGTTTCGGTTAAACGTCAGAAAAAAATTCTTCACTGAAAGCGTGACAAGACAATGGAATCATCTGCCCAGGGAGTTGGAATCACTGTCCCTGGACATGCTTGAGAAGGACTGGATGTGGCACTCAGAGTTTTAGTTGATGAGGAGGTGTTAAGTTAGGTCATAGATTGGACTTTATGATCTCAAAAGTCTTTATTGTGTGATTTTTTACAGAGTCAGCAGGTAAGTCTTGGCACTGGTGACAATGTCACAGAAGATCAATAAGAAAATTGTAGGTGAGGTTGCAGAAATTGACTAATGAAAATACTTTGAATGGTATTTTAATACTGTCTTCATGAGGGAAATAGATTTCCCATGGAAGTTGTTTCTTTTCTAGTTTATTGTAAAGGCTTTTGTCTTTGCAATACTAACACCTCATTTATAATTGCTTTTATTTGGTCCTTCATCGCTTACTTCTCTTGACCATGCTGGGTAAATCTTGGCTCAATATCATACATCTGGTTCTCTCTTCATCAGCTTCAGTATGTGAGTGTGTGGGAATATTAAAGTTTTCAGAAGTTGTTCATGTTCTGCAGAAATAGAAAACAAAAAAAACCAAGCAAAATGAAGTACTCTTTCCCCACCATACATGGTCCTTAATGAATAAACTTTCTCAGTATTCATTTCTCTGGGGAAATATGAGCCAGATTTGGGTTAGAGTTTGACTTCCTAAAACTCTGGGTGTTTGGACTGATGTTTTGGGTTGCATGTTTTAGACAGGCTTAAATACTGAAATACTTCCTCACATATATTCTGCTTTTATATTTTTTGTGTTATTGTTACTATTGTTTAGACATGACTGGCAAATGCTCTAAATCATACCCTATAATCTGGTAAACAAATAGTTTTTATAGACTCTTAAAATCAGCAGAGCACATTTCTCTGTGGCTGAAATCCTGTAGATCTGATTTCAGATCAGGGCTGCATAATTCAAGGACAATAAATTCACTTGGGAAATGGTCAGAGAGTTTTAGATCTTGGGAAGTTACAATCCTGTAATAATAAAATCAGTAGAACCAGTCCTCAGATGAGGTCTCTCATAATCTCTCCTGATTTACAATCTCTCAGTTAATTAAATTCTTAATAACTAAGAAAAAAACTTCCGTGTGTCTTGCAAAGCAGCCCACATAAGCAACGGTATAATTTTAAAAAATAAATGCTGAAAAAAGGTCCCTTTAATTTCACTTAATAAAAGTGAAAGGAACTAAAAATGTTGATACTCGGTACTCTAATTTCGTAAAAATAGGTCTCTTTCAATTTTCTTTTCTCTGCTTCTTTTTCTTGATGTAGAACTAGATTCTGTTAAATTAGTCAGAGAGAGATTATTTCCATGCTTTTCTAGCTGCATTCATGCTTCTGATATGGCTGATCAATGTGTCTGAGTACCCCATGTAATTCATCCAAATAAAACTATTTCTAGTATTCCTTCATCTACCTGTCCTTCCTAACTGTCTTTTAATCCTGTGGACCCAAGGTCAAAGGCAACATAAAATCTTGCATTATTTGGTCTTACTGTCTGCTTTTAGAAACAGGTAGCAGAAAAATATAAGATATTTATTAGTGAAATTACTGTAAAAACAAAGCATTAGATAGGGAAGATAACTAGAGGAAAAAGGAATAAAAATATTGTACAAATGAGCGCCTGTGTAGGATTTTCTGAGTTTCTCTGAATGTGTTTGAATGCTTATTGTATTTGAGACAAGTTGACACTTTCAGAAAATGGTGAGGTATGCATCATACATCTTGTAGACTCCATATTCTATGCTAAAAGCATAAATTATTTACCAGAATAGGTTATTTTGCAGTTGACATTTTCACTTGGCCACATTTAAGGAGAGTCTATGCTGTCGATTGAATTTATCAAAGGTTAGCTCAATGCTTTCAGATGTTCTTAGGGTACTAATTATACTAAAAGCCTCATGAATCTCTAAAAACTCAGAAATCTCTGGATTTTTATTGTTTGGGATTGTAGGGTTTTGTTCTTTTTAAAATAGGGACTGGAGTTGAGGAATACAGTATTTCAATCTGCGAAGATTTGTTATTACAGGAGGAAAAAAGTCTTTTTACTAACCTGTTAAATTGAAACATATGGATTCCTAGAACATTATTTTATCTTGCTCACTAACTATGAACTTTTATTGCCTGTTTAAACATTTATTGAATAGTTTAATTATGAATATAAAAGCTAAGCATACAAAGCAAATATAGATGAGGCTATTCCTGCTTTTTCAGTTCCATTGACTCAAGTATGCCAGTTCTTATGAATTAACTCTTGATTCCATGCAGTGGAAGAGTTTGCCATGAGTTCTGCATGCATGAAGTTCTCTTAGTAATCTTCAGACTAGAACCAGCCTTTCTGGAAACACCTGTTTTACATCTAGAACATTTCTTCTGTCTCCATTGCAAGCATGGCTCTCATACTCTTAAAGTGCAACACTGAGTATGTTACTATAAAGAGACTTCTTTTTTAACAAGGACATCCTTAACTGCATTGTCTTAACTGCATCCTTAACTGCAAGAAGAAAAATAAGAGAATAGCACCATGCTTAACTTGTGTTCATTTCAACTATCAGCTACTGGAAACAGGTTTCTAGTCATAGAGAATGACATAAACTCCCTCTTAAATGTATGAAGGAAGCAAGGATCTCTATCAAGGACAATTATTCTGATGTTAAGTGTCTGAATTTGAAAGTTGCATTGACCCCTTAAGAGCACCAATGTAGTACCACGGTAGAGGAGCTTAAAAAAGTTACAAAGAGCTAAAGGCCATAATGAAAAGGCCATAGCAGTAATGAGCAGTGTACCACCTACTGCTGCACAGCACTTGGCTGTGACTGTGAAAGTCAGCTAAAGAGAGCATAAAGTTTAATGAAAATAGTATAATTGGTTTAGACTACACCCAAAGAAACCCAAGGCTTACGGGGGATGAGTACAATCAGAACAAAGAGTAATCAGAAAAAAATTATATAGTTAGAAGATAGTGGCTGCCCAAAAGTACAAATATAAACAGTTGAAATGATTCATGAGTATAAACATTTCATTTAGCAACAGCAGAGGATTTGATTAATTTAGGAAGAGAATTATGTGTTGGAGGGACCTGTGATAAAATTGTATAACTAAGTTCTCTTACAGTTCTAAATTCATGATGGTTGCAGGTTGCAAAATTTTTTTGTTATTTTGATATTCATGAGAAACAACCTTTGCCTCATTCTTTACTCTTATACAAATAAGGAAACTTCTCAAGTACTAAAGCAGTGGTTACTGAACTTGATGTGAAGTAGTTCAATGAGTTCAACTCCTTTTCATATCTGGAGGATTGAAATTCATCCTTAACGGCAGCAATTTATTTTGGAACATATCCAACTACTTAGCCTTAAACTGTCTCAAAGGATCTCTAATCTTCTCATGCTGTAGTGAATGTAGGGTCCATGATTAAAACTTCAGCTAGTGAAAGAGTTTAAACACAGAGAAGTAAGATTTTCTCAACAGAGATTAGTGTGCCAATGTTGGAAGACTGATGTGCCCAAGGACAGATTACTGGTGTTAACAAACGGTTGCTTGACACGCAAAATAGGCAAACTTTGAGCAGGGATTAGAGCTGAGGAGTTCCCCTTTCCCAGGGGTAAATGCAAAGTATTGCTATTGCAACATGCACATTTACTAGTACTACTGCATTCACTACCCCTATCAGCACCAGCACTATTATTTATTATTACTGTTTAGTAGTAGTATTATTTTTGTGAAGTTACCCTACTCACTAAAGCTTTTGGTATCTCTTAAGAGACTTTAAAATTAAGATGGATTGTTGTCCAACTTGTACCTCTGTATTCCCAGAAGAATACTTGATATCAAACATTTTGAACTGTATTCTAAAGTTCATTGCCTTGTCACAATATTTAAGCATGATTTGCTTATTTTCTCTTTCATGGTGCTTCTCAGAGTATGATGAAAAATTCATCTGAGGCTTTGAGAGTAAATTGAATGTTATAGCTTGCAGTGTACATATAGAATTTAAGAAGAACATATAATAATTACTTTGTGTCTTTTTTTCTACGCTTTATTCCTGTAAGGAAGCCAAGCAGAAATTTTCCTCCTCAAAGATCAGTCAAAGGATGCCATCAAGGAAGACATTCTTGTATCAAATATACTTTTGAAGAATTTTAAGTGTCCAAATACCAGAAATGTCACCTTTAACAGTTCTCCACAGTTATAACTAAGTTGAAGATATGCATTCTTCTGGAACTAGGTACTACTTATTTACAAAAAAACTTATATTGGGAAAGTAATAGAAATTCTTATTAAATCCTAATCTACCAAAAAGAAAGTGCTGTGTAATGTGTTTAGCTCATACCAGTCAATGTAATTGTCTCAATCTACGAACCAAGAAAAAAAGATTAAAACCAGCTGCAGAGCTGTGGTTACCCCTGGAAGAGGCGTCTGCCTGGCTTGGTCTCTGGTAATATTATACCCCATAGAAATACAGCTGTGGCCTGCAGTTGGCTCATGAGACCCCACAGTCTGAATCCTCTGATGTTCTCAGCTCTCCAGTGCCCTTGAGGGCCGCTGAAGCACACAGAGTCAGAAGGAGCTTTTGCAATTTTGTCTTGAAGGCAAGCATGCAGTACTTGCATCCCTGACCTCTGTGAATCAATGTAAAGCACTGTCTTGCATGAATTCTAGATGCCTCCTGTCCAGCTGTGTCAAGGTAGCAAAGTCCTTCCAGGCTGTCTGCACTCTATTTCTCAAGCAGCTGAAGAAAATACAAAGGGCAGTCAGGTCTTGTCCTTACAAAAATAAAATATAAAAAATAAAAAAAAAAGTTTTCTCAACATTCTAAGCAACCCATTATTGATATTAACCCCCTTCCTGCTTAGTCAATTTTCTAGCTGCATGAAACATTTTATGATTTTAAGCTCTGCTTCAAAAGACTGTCTTTTATAGGGGTTCATATCCTGGTTCGTTTGGATTCCTCCTATACTGATGCTAACGGAAGCTGCAGGAAAGGAAGGGTAGGTTTGAACTTTTTAATTTCTTTTGAGGAGAAAGTATGCTCAGCTTTGCAAAGCTTAATAATGCCTCTGCTGTGGCATTACAAACTTTGCTCTGTGCATATCTTGATCTCTCTTGGCACAGGTGTCCGCTTGGCACCCTGTGAGAAAGGAGTTTTTTGGCTGCCTGCAAATCAATAAAAATCCATAACCATTTCAATTCTGGATAGATTTTGGGTTCATCTGTTGTCACAGAATCAGGTGCTTATTTGGCACTACTTTTAAAAGGAATGACATCAGGTCCTTCTTAGTGTCAAGCTTTGATGCCTAAGAATAACATAAAAATAGAGCAAATGTTGATTTTAAGTATGCTTTATTTAGTAGACCTATGTTTCAGTATTTGGATGTAAGGAAAAAAAAAGGCACCAAAAGACTGACCACCTGTTCTATGCAATACATTGTGTCCCTATGGTTAAGTCTCCTGCCCACTGCCCTGTCTTTGCTGTTCTGTCTTGTATCCACTCCATGACTTAGACTGATGCCCAGCCCAGTGGGGTCATGATGTGACGGTGTGGCTGATATTTCACATTAACTTGACAGTGTTGGAAACTTCATGCACAGGCTCTTATGATGCCAGAATAATATGCAAAACTCTTAGGCCTCTTGTAGTTAACCTGTTCTGATAATGGTGATGTTTGCAATCCAAATACCCTGCTCAGGCACTTTCTGTCTGGAGTGAAACCATGTGGCTGGAATGTGTTGAAAGCTCTTTTGAGCAAGCACTGTCTGTTTTCAATTTGGCTGCTGTAAAGGAAGTAATCTTAGGACCTGAAGGCATTACAAACCATGATGAAGAATGAGAAATGGAAAGCTGTAGTGGAGAAGGACTATTAACTAGGATATAGAAAATTTTGTGACAGCGTGACCCATTTGCTTTATGGCATTTTTAGCAAAAACGTTACAGGACAAAAAAGAACTCTCTAAAAGAGTTGACTTAATACAAATGATATGAGGTTATTCCACCATTATTATTATTTATTTCTTTTTATACTTGTGATAATTCAGGTGCTTTTCAGACAGAAAAGCTGCAGGTCCTGCCCCAAGGAGCTTACAATCTAAGGGTGGACAAGGAGAGAGATGTGAAGGAGAGAGGGTCTACAGAGCAGTCAAGAGGCAAAGGTGGAAACTAACCAATCAAATATCATTTGAACACATTGTTGCAAAGCTATACAAACTATTTTCAAACTAGGACTCATGTTTCCATTTCCCTCTGCCATGACACAAATTATTGTGGAGGAAGGAAGCTTTCAATATGTGCGGTCAGACAGAGAAGCAGGTGTGTGAAGTAGAGCTGGAAAACTCACCTTAAAGTACAGAGATGAGAGGGGCTTGCCTGGATTTCCAAGACACAGTTCAGTACCAGGACAATTTAGATCCAGAATGACATGGCTTTAGGTCAGGCCCTACATGTTTACATGGGATAGATTCCATGAGAAATGTAAATATACTCTATGCATCTGGAAGTTCCTTAATTCATCTTAACTACAAAATCTATCATGGCAGGGCTGTGGAAGTTCTGAATGAAATAACAACACTTTTGTTGTATATTCAGGGTGGGAAAGAATGGTGTTGAAAGTTGGGGGTGGTTATTCTTACGCCTGTTGTAAACTGAAATTTTTAATAATGTAGGACACCAGCCAATGATTAAAAAACCCCACAATGTTTAATTTTAAAAATATTGGTTTTAACTAAGACAGTAAGTCACTCATCAGTTATGAAAAATACTATTAGGTTTTCTTTATACATTTAGGTATCTATTATAAAACATCCAATCAGGTTCCCCCAAACTGTAAAATTGCCAAAGAATCTCACTTAAGGCGTTCCTTTTAAAACTTCTCAACAAATTGCCATATTTATTCAAGTACTCAGGGGAATCACTGTATGCTTGTTTATTCCTGAAGTATCTTTCCCTTAGCAAATGCAGGTGTATTGTGAAGGCAGAAGCTAATAAGCAGCTGAATACTAAAGTGCATAGGTTGTCCACATGAGGAAAAAAAAATGGTTGAAGAAGCAGTGTCCGTGGTGATAAAAGATTCTTGGGGAGTAATCCATCATCAAATTGTAGTAGGCCACAGATATTGTCTTTCCTAAAAGAAACATTTCTACAGTCTTCAAAACTTGCAAATGCATTTCTAACAATGGTATCAGGATAGCCATACTCCTCTTGCTGTAAGGGAAAAGTTGTAATTAAATAACCAAATAGACCTATTTTTCATAATTTACAGGTTCCTGAATATTCCGTCAATAAATAAAAGAATATAATTTATCTTCTGATTCTGTATAGATTTTGACACAAGTTTCTAGCAATTTAAATAAACGATTCTAATAACTTGACATGAATTATGCTGGCAGGAGCCACATATGATTATTATGGTGCACAGAATCTTCTAAGAACCTACAAAGTTAAATAAAAGCTTACAAGTCTCTTAAGCTACTTTTTATTTGCATAGAAAAATATTTATCATAGGAGTCAACTATCATATGAGAGAAATTCCATTTGTTGTAATTGAAAAAGATAGCTAAAAAGTTTCTGTGGGTTATTGCAACAGTACAAGAATACAAGATGCTTCCATTTATTAAAAAATGTAAAACAAATCGTGAAAGCTAAAGCAGGCTACAAAACAGAAGATCCTCATATTTTCTTTCTCTTGACTACTATGTTACAAGATCATGTGCCACAGTTGAGTACTATAAAGTGTAATTCTGCATTAGCTAATATAATTCTTAAAACATTCCCCCCACAAAAGCGCTATGCAAAATATATATATTTGTAAATGCTTCCTCCTGTAAGCATCACAACCTTGTTATCACATAGTCACCCTGAACAATTGTTTCCTGTTTCCCATCAGAGTCAATGCTAATATCCAATGCCTTGTCCAGCTGATCCTGCAGAGTGGCAGGTCCTGAGTTCTGTAACTCCATTTTCTCTGTTTCTGAAGCACAAACACTTCCCTCCTCCTGTGAGTCCAAAGACTCACTGGTATTTTGTGACTCAGCTAACACGCATTTTTTGCCAGGACTTCGGAAGTTTAATTCACAGTTCATGATCAATTCTCCCTCTTCCAGTTCATCAGTTTTCTCACATTTTTCTTTTGCCTGTTGACGGGAAACTTCTTCAGAAACGGTGTATATTTTATTTGCACTCTGCCCCACAGAGTTTGTTTTTGATTGTCTGTGAAACAACCCAAAATTTTTTATGTCTGTTACAAAATTCACACGCTTTTGTTTCTCCTGAGTGGACTCTGACACCATCATTGCTGAGCCATTGCTTACATTATGTCCTTCAGAGGCAATATTGGCTGATCGTGGGTGAATCATCGTTGTTATGTCAAAAAGGCTGAAGGGTTTCTTCTTTCCTTTCTTGTTTCCTTCACTCTCACTATTTTCTTCATTTTCTGACAGAGAGGCAGTGTCTTTGCTCATCTTTGCAGTCTGCAAATTAGACAGCTTGCTTCCTTTTAACAAACCCAGGACTTCAAAGCGAAAGCTGGAAATATCTTGTTTTAACTCCTAAAAATTAGGAAGAAAGATGAAACATCAGAACATCAAAGCTAATTTGACTTTCCTTTTGAAATAAAAAAAGAAAAGATAAAGAAAAGGGAAAAAAGTGCTTATGCTGGGGTCAGTAATAAACTTTACTGTCTGGATGTTGGCATACCTGGCATCTTCAAGGTTGAAGATCTTGCTCTAGGAAGCAAGTTATACGCTACCTGAATAACTGAGTGTAAGAAATATGCTTCACAGTCTTAAAATACCTTACTAAATTACTAAAGCACCTATAAACATAAAAATAAACACATACCTTAAAATTTTCTTCTGTCAATCCTTCCTCAGTTTTGGCATCTCTTATCATTGCTGCAACATACCTTTTAACCAGATTTCTCATAACTTCCTAAAAATATAAAGTATTGTGTTAGCTTTCTTGGTATTAGTAAACCCACACTCACAGGCTCTGCTTGGGCTTTTTTATGCTTTAGGAGCATGAAAAAAACTATACAAACCTTATGGCTGTTTGAAAATTTGTTTTGCTTTTTGATGGAAACTACTAATGCTTATTATCCTGAGAAGGGATATGTTGGGGTTGTCTCCTGCCAAGGTATGTCTCCTGCCAGTAACATCCAGCCTGGCAGTGAGCAGTTGCTGATGCCTCATGAGAAGAGCAAGTCTGGTGTGGTTGTACAACTATTTCCAGCTATAATCTCAAGCCTCCTGTGCTGTGAGATGCAATGACTCTCTGAACAAAAATGACAGTTTGAGGTTTAATTGGCTGTGACAGGTTTTCTTATGCATTTTGAACTAATGCAAACTTTCAGCATTCAGAAATCCACTGCCAATGAATTCCACTGTACGGAGTAAGATTCCATTTGGGGTTTTATTTTTAACCTTCAGTCTGGTAGTTTCCATTGTTGTCTTCTAAGAATCCTAGAAATTATTTAGGTTGAAAGAGATACCTAGAGGCTGTCTGAGTCATCTCAGGGCCATGCCCAGTCAAGTGCTAAATATCTCCACGGGTGAAGATGCTGAAGCCTCCCTGAGCAACACTTTCCAGTTCTTTACTACCCTAATTGTGAAGATAATTCTCCTTACCTTACAGAATTTCCCTTCCTTCAACTTCTATCCACTTTGTCTTTTGTATTGTACCTCAAAGAAAAACCTAGCTATAACCATCCACTATGTGATTTAAGAGAGCAGTTATATTCCCCCCAGCCTACTCCAGGCTGAAATCTGAGCTTCTTATATGACAGACCTCTAACTGTCTTGGTGCCCCCTTGCTGGATCCCTTCCAATTTGTTAACATCTTTCTTGTAGTGTGGGCCCCAGACATGACATACTGCTCTAGATCCAGTCTCACAAGTGAGGGCTGGAGGAGAATAATCACTTACTTCAAAAGGCTGCCTATACAGCCTCACTAATGCAGTGTAGTACCTGTGTGGTATTCAGTTTACAGATAAATGGCAAACTGCTTCCTCATGATTTTATAGATCCCTGTCATACTTCCCACAGCCTAGGAAGGTCCCAGCTTACACAGTTATTTCCCATATGGGATACATTTACTACCAAGCCTACAGCTCACACCTTGTTTAGTTTGTAGCCCTTTTAACATGATAAAAATTCAAAATAAAGCTGAAAATTATTCATTGTGAAATAATAATAAAAAAGTAGAAGCTGAAGAAGGAAGGATGAAAAAGAATTGCATACAGGGGATCTAGGCAGAGGAGTTATTAAGGAAGTGGTCTATGGGGGCTAAAGCTGGAGAGAAAAAGAGCAGGTTCTGATGGAGCATGTCAATTCACTGCACATATGGTCCTGATGATTCCAGGCAGACAGGAATTTACCTTTTTTAAAGGTAATCCATGTTACAATGGATTATGTTACAAAATACTGGATAGTATGTCATTGCTCTAGAAAATGTCTATTTGCTAAAAAAAGAAGACAATTATATTCTCAAATGCTTTTGTTTGAACATCAAAAATACTAAGCTTGTTTGCTGAAGAGGAAATAAGTACAGATTTATGTTTTTTTCTCTTATTGTCCTTTTCCACTTTCTCATGGAATTCGTTCATTTTCTTCATAAAGACATTCTGAAGGCATAGAAAAACAATTGCCCAAAGAATAAACATAGGCCTGTACCTGGTATTGATGATGTCTCCTCAAATTGTCAGCTGCACGTCTCTGAAAAATAGAGAAGAATAAAAAAGATATTAATCCCTGTCTGAAGTAAAATATATAATAATAGAAAACTGTAGGACTGGGCATTATATGGTATCTAGCAAGCTGAGAGAAAAGGTTCAAAATCTGCTGAAAAATGACAGTGTTTGTAAAAAACCTATCATTTGCTTTATAGAAAGGAGAAGGCTGCTGTGGGGAAGGCAAAGTGAATTTTCTACATTTTTGTCAAAATGCTTTTATTCCTGCATCAGCATGGATGTGGTGGGGCACCCAGGTCACAGGTTGCAGAGCGCCACAGTCAATGATCTGAGATAGAAGTGGAACAATGGATCATGTCACTCACTTGCACAGAATGAAGCATATTTTACAGAATTGAAAAAAGTTTGACTCATGTTAAGTTATATTTTTCTTGGAGGTACACAGTGAAAGAACAGGAATGAATGACATGAGTTACAGGAAGGGAAAGTCTGTATGGAAAATCATCAGCACAGTGGGGTTTGTAGAGCCATAGTGCTAGCAAGACACTTGCTATGGCTCCTAATGTCTCATTTAAGATAAAGCTAACAAAAACCTGCACTGTAAAACTGTATTAATGAGAAAGATCCCCCTTAATTCTCTGTAAAAACGCTTAGTCATAGAGAGGTGTATGGAAGAAAGAAACAGCTTTTAACACAGTGTGGTGTTGATAAGGAGGGCAGGTAAAAGGGATGGTAACTCTGAAGAGGAGTGGCAAAAAAAGTGTGGTAGGATAAGAACAGCCCAGGTTTCAAGAGGTGTTGTTTTAGATTTTACTGCCATATCTAAGGGCTACCCAGAAGAAGACGGGAAAAAACGGCCTGAATTATTTTTTCCCCTGAACTCCTTTTGTCATCAATATCCCCATCCTCTACCTTAATTACTCCTAACTGGTGAAAGAAACACAGCTTTAACTTAGACTCCCATATCTGCTCCTCACAAGAAAGTAATGTTTCTGACCACTGATTGTATTTCTACAAAAAAGAACACTTAACAGCAGCTTAAAACAAATTGAAAGGACATCCAAGGGACTTGTTAAAATTTACCTCAGTTGGAAAGTAAGGCAGGCACAGCAAGTTGGTGTTTTTTTTTTTTTTTTTGGTTGATTGGTGTTTTTTTACTTGAAAGATGAACATTTTCCCTGTACTTGGAATCAGTTTACACTTCAGGGTTGATTTCTTGTTTGCAATTAATTTGACACATGCAGTGGCTTTGTGGCTGGGCTGGCAAAAAAATAGTAGAAAGGGGGAAAGTAATTTTTTCCTAATCAGTTTGAACAGCCACTGTGGGGAGGGCTTTGTACATGAGAATGCTTTCTTCAGTATTTTTCAAGATTATGTTTCTCCATCTATACCTTGTCAAAGAAAAACCGGATATTTCTTGTGTTTAAGGATAGAGGGATGGGCGAGCTTGTCCATCACCAGGGCCGGAGGGGACAATGCAGCTGTGGGAAGGCTCATACCCTCACAACACCTGAATTTAGCTGCTTTTTAGAAAAAAAATCTCAGCTTTCTTGCAGTCGACCACATGGTGGAGATATTTCATTCTGCTGAGAGAGCACTAAGGGAGTCCGTGGCTAAGAGAGCTCTCAGATCTGACTCACAGGTGAAGGGAAAAACACTTTAGGGTGCAATTGAAACACACTTCAGGTAAAGTGAATAACTCCTAAGTAAAAAAAAAGCTGATTCTTGTCTTGCACAATACTTCCCGCAGCTGCTGTCAGCTCTGCTTTATTTTGCAGTGAAATGTGAAATAAATGCATAGGTTTAATTCTGTACCTGTAACAAGAACTACCTAGATAACACTTATCAGAGGCTGTGGGTTTTCCACTTAATTTAATGCCAAGTACAATTTGGGATAACTATGGGAAAAGATTTGTGTAATTATGTGTCAGAACAGTTCTACTGCACTAAATTGTTTTCAATCCATACCACCAAGAAGCTGAAAGGAAATTAATTGTGTGTTTTCATGCACAGCTACATACTGACTCCACTGGGAATTACACATACATGTAACCTATCAAATTTATTATCACCAAACAGTTCTCTATCTTCCCGTTTAAATGTTTAGGTTCCATCTCCAGTTCCTAATAATCTTTTGTTTCCTTTTAAAAACAGAATGAATCTTTGCCTAAACACATCTGACAACCAGGCTATTCACTTAAAATGAAATGTCATTAACATTCATATTGTCCTTATTTAGTTCTCAGCTGGACTGCTTTTCTCTACTCGGTCATAGTCTAATTTATGGTTCAAAATTTGTTTCAAGTAACCATTGTTCTATGTGTTGAAAATTATGCCTGGAAAAGGGATGAAAGTTTAACTAAAAATAGCAACAGGATGGGAATCACAGTAATGCATGTTGAATGCAATAATGAAATTGAGGGGGATGCTGTTGTCACTTTCCAAAAGGGGGCACTAATACCCTTTAGGAAGCTTTAATAGTAGCTCCACTAGTAGTGATAATTATTTTGGTCTTCCTGTTTATGCCATTCCTAGTAATTTGCACTGTTTGGGAAAGAAGATCTCTTTAGCAGTCAAAAATTAAATAAAATTGTATTACTTACTTTGATGCGTTTTATTAAAATTATATCTTTTATAATGCAGCAATACAAGTCCAATGCCTGCATTTGACCTTAAAATGCTTAGTGATAAAGGTCCAGAAAATGGAACGATTGTCTGAAGTTGTTGGATATATTCCTCATCTTGAATAGAAGCATCACCTTTAAAGGTTTAGAACTTAACTGTGTTCTCAGAGAGCCTTCTCCATAAAAGGTTCTTGGCTATACAAGGAACACTCCAGATTATTGATTTCCATGCCAGATGGAAGGTGTTATTTCTTCACTCAACTTTCAATAGCAGACATTACAGAGAAAATACAAAATGCTTATACTGACTTAAAAATTGCATCATTTTCCACTGTGTGGAAAAAGAATAGGAGAAGGGAAAAGGAGATTTTCTGTGACAAATGATAATAAAATCATGTAGGTTGCTTGGAAAATGGCATAAAAATCTGGATAGCTAGAAAAGAGGTAGCTGTTTATCTAAACATCAGATGCAAAAAAAAAAAAAAAAAAAAATAAATTACTGAAGCTATCCCTGGCAATCCTTTCCATTTTCACTTCTGAAATACTTAAAATTATAGATAAAATACTTTTATGTTGACTGATCAGATGTAAAGTAGAATGCAATTTGAGGAAAACAGTACCATTTGTTCTGGTGGAACTAGGATTTCTTTCCCCATATATCTTTTTTTTTTTTTCTGAAATAGCAATGGATTTCAGAAGGCCAACAGGATTAGCCGTGACACAACCATAAGCCTTGTGCAGTCAGGAAAACCTCAGCCTTATTAATAGAAATATATTACTAATCTGGCTTTTGCAAAGGTGAGCTAACTAAATTAATAGAACTGATATAGATATAGATATAGATGATATATGTAAGGAGCAGCATGCAAGCATGCACTTATTTCAGATTTTTAAGTGCAGGAGATAACTGATAATAGCTGAAGAAAATGCTGCATACCTGGGATGTGTCAAAATGACAGAATATAAAAATGTGCTGAAGTCTGAATGGTAGAAGAGCTCTGTCTGATTGATAGCAGAGCTGAAATATTAGTAAATCACATGTACCATCTGTGCCTTCCTTCAGATGAAGCTGTGGCTAGAGAAGCTGCCATCAGCAAGGCTGGGTATAGCGCTGCTTCAGAGAAAAAGCCTCTCCCCTGAAAAACCTCCCCTTGACTTCACCACCCACTGCTTCAGCTGTCCCACTACAAGAAAGGACAGAAGAACCACAGAACTGACATTCAAGGAGGAGTAAATTAATTGACTTTTTACAGAGAAACCTCACATCTCTACAGACCGTGTTCTTGCCCATGATAGTTTTGTTATAAACAGCAATGTTTTTGTTATAAACAGGAATGATCCTCCCAAGTAACCATGTCATAATTATTTTCACTGGCATTTCACTTCTTCCTATGGGCCAGATAAATTGTTTCACTAGAGCGTGTGCAGTAAACTATCCTGACCCTGAACCCTTTCTTTACACATTCTGCCTGCACATACTGAACTCTCAAGTGTACACATATATAAATTTTACAGTAGATTCTTGACACATTTGATTTGATCCTTGACTCAGTCCTAGTTCATGATTTCTGGTTTTTTGTTCCTGAGGACTTTTTGCAGAGATCATGCATAACCCTTGCCAGCTCCTTTCTGTCTGTCATCTATTTTGTATCCTCTAGCACTGACTCACTCTTTGGATTGCTTTTCCTACTGGAAAACACCATAGTACGTCACTGCTGATTAGTGCTTCCTAATAGGAAAGTTAACAATTTAGAGATTTCAGAACAGAGTGTTTTGAAATCTGAGTTCTGCCTTACAGACAATGTGGCATCCATCCATCCATATAGCCAATATAAGAAAATCATGTTATAGTATTTTTTTTCTCTCCCAGTCCTGGTTGTAGGGCAGGAGACAGTTTATAATGCAGGCTTCAGTGAAAAGGAGAAGATCCCAACAAAGCTTATCTTGTAGCTCAGAGGCCAAAGTTATTACAGGGGAGATACAAGTGAGCTGAAGTAATATGAGATCCTTGAACAAAAGGCAGAGAAAACTCTTTATTAACTTTTGGTTGAAAGGACATAGAGGTTCTAAATTTAATTTGTGATGTAGTTTGTTGGGACAATTGAAAAAGTTCTAGGAAATCAAGGCAGAGCTGTGGGTGATGGGAAGTTTATTGAAACCAGAAAGAACAAAGTCCCTCAGAACAAGCTATGAGATCACTGTGGTGTGCCCATTTATTGACCAATGATTTAACCTCTTGGAGAATGTCCAGCCAACAGCACCTATCTATCCAATGAGGAAAACACAGAGTACATATGCACATCTTACTCCATTTTGGAGCTTGGGTGAATAACTGGGTCTGGAAATTGCAAAATGTTCCAAATTCACATAACCCTAATGGGGCTTGTGTTATGCTGAGGAATTAGCTGAAGGACTTTGTAGTTTTATGAGGTGCCTGCCCATATGGTGGGCTGAACCTGCCTGGTCAGCCACAGCCACTCCTTTCAGGCAGCTGGAAGTGTGTTTGCCATGATGGCTCTGCTGGTGAGCTCTCTACTTCAGAGAGGTTTCAGCTCCAATTCCAACTAAGAATCTATTCTGGAGGGGAAACCAGTGATGAATATGGCCCTACTGTCCCACAGGCTTTAGGCATTCCACTTTCAAATAATTAAAAAAAAAAAAAATTACAGAAATCAACTAAAAAGGTTCCATATCTCACTGTCACTGATGTCCTCCACATCCAAACAGTTCAGTAATTAGTGTTTCAAATTCAAATCATAAGGAAGCTAGGTTCAGCTCCTTCTCTTCACCCAAGAGAGCACCTTAGCCATGCAGTATCTTAAAGATCTCTTGAAGGACATTTCTGTTTTCATAGCCTTTATGCTTGGGGTAAATAATTAAATATCCACTGGAGAACAGAAGTAAATCTGGGTCTTCTCAGCCCAAGATATTTGCTTTAAATGGCACCTGCTCCTTTCTTCAAACAGAAATTTCATCCTGAAGCTGGAAAGTCTTTCCCAACAAAAACTTATTTGAAACTGAAATACAGTGATTAAAAAGTCTTGTGCCTAGAAATTTTGGGTGATTTCAACTTAAAAACAACAAAAAAAATCTGTTTGGAAAAATTCTCAAGCAGCTCCGTGTATAGACTCCCTACCCTTTGACCCTTTGTTGTACCAGTTTTCCCAAATCTAAGATGTGCATTTCTTGGAGGTGGTATTTATGTACCCTAGCAGGAGGTAGGTGCAGGAAGTAAAGATGATCTTTCTGATCCCCTTCCTCATCATGCCATTCAGCACAGGGCTGAAAGCATCCTGTATTTTTCTTTATTATTCCACTTATTCAGGAATGAGTTTACTCCCAAATCTGCAGTTTGAGACAGTAAGGAAAAGGGAAAAATATTTCCTTATCCCAAATGAAAGGTCTGACAAGAAATATTGCCCTGAAGGTTTATCTGGGATGTATAAGGATATTCTGTATCTGTCTCAGTCAAAAAGGAATATTGCGTTAATCAACCCTCTGCTATACACTGGCATCGCACCGTTAATTTTAATATCATTCTCTCAGTTTACACTAGCTAATCATCCCTACCAAATGTTTAACAAATGCCTAGAAGCATTGCCCACTCTCCCACATCACTCTCTCTCGACTTTTTCTTTCTAACAGCACCTCATACTTTCTCCTTATGTTGGTCTTTGCATTTACTTTTTTCATTTCCTATATTACACAGAGATGTTTTACTCTTAAAATTATTCATCATTCATGTTCGTGTTCTTTTTAAAATTTCCATATGAATCACTGTTAGCCTTTCTTAACTTAATGGTTTTTTTCAGTGTGTGTTTCTTGTAGTCCATTACTGGTTTGTTTCAATGTCACCCTCATGTTTAATAGCTTCTTTTCCTGGCTGTTTCTTTCCTATATGTACAAATATGACAGCTAAGTGAAACAATTTTGCTTTCACAATTAAGATACTGGTCAACAATATCAGTATATTGCAATAAGCTTGATTTGAAGCTTTCTACAAAGAGGACAAAATCCATTTATCAACATAGTAAATGTGAATTAGTTTTATATGTCACTTTTCCTCTTTACTATGTATCTGCACATGCATGTGAACTTGTTTCTCTAAATACATCTAGAGATTAAACTGCATTCCAGGATATGACAGCAGAATAGGTAGGAAAAACTTAATACTCACTTATCAAGAAATGGGGAAGAAATATAAAGAAAAGGTTACTATAGTAATGGTCATCAAAGAATTGTATCATACCCCCTGACTTCTCTGAAATAAATGGAATATTTTTTAATAAGAATCAATAGCACAAGGGCTATACCCCTGTCTTTTCCCCCTTACCCACATTTGACTCTCATACTCTCACTTAATGCCTGACTATCTGAGTTCCTAACAGCCTTGGAAAAATTTATATTAATCAAATCACTATGGTAGAGAGAAAATGCAATTATCCACATTTTATCCCAAATAGTCTTCTTCACACTAGAGCTGGCTAAGTTCAGTCTAGTTACTGAGGTAGTGACTTGCTCATGGAAAATGAAGAAAACATTACTAGAGAGAATTAGTTGTTGATGGGTTAGGATGTTGCCTGAATATTTGCACTGACAATATAGAAAAATTGTGTCACTGACTGAGGTATCTCAAGCAGATGAAGTTAGGAGGGAAAAATTCAAATCTGTTTTACCCACTGCAGCTACCAGAGAAAGTAAGTGGCTGAGATATTACAGAGGCATCTGCTAAATCCAGGTGCAGGACTATTCTTAGTCGCCTTGTGTGTCTTTTCCCTCCATTTTTTTTTTTTTCCCTAGAAATGTCACTGCTAATCAGCAGTATCAGAATATGGTATGATTTCAAAATGTGATTTTTAAATAGCTCTACCTTTAAATTCAAGAAAACAAGTCCAAGTAAATGCTGTTAGCTTTCAAAGTATTTTTTTAATGGGAACAGCTTTTGGTAAGAATGCTTTTACGGTAAACTCATTTCATCACACGTAGAGAGGCAGAGACATGGAATACCCCATGATGAATACTTCATACATGAGTCTCAGGTTCATGGTATTCAATTATACCTGAACTGTGACACTTGAGCTAGGAATTAGCAACCAACAGTTCTGACATTGGCAGACAAATATACACATTTGATCTCTTGTATTTTTTATTGTTCTTAATCTTTCTTGCACACTCTGTGGATGAAGCACAGTCATGGTTCATACTATTCATCATTGTACATGATGATGCTTTCTCTTCAAATACATTGACATGAATGTAAAAAGTAAACATTCTCTGCTAGAATTATTTTCTAGCTCATATGCATATTATTTGACAGTTCAGACACTCTATAAGGCTGAGAAAAAGTCATCTGTGTAGCAAAGAGGAGGACTACAGGCAGAGAAAATCACACAACTTACCCCTATTGTTCCAAAACTTTCAGGCTTTCTTCTAATTTTTTTTTTGCAAAGGTGTCTCCATAACCATTTGATCAGATACCACAAAGACTTTGGGCTTGGTATGACATTAAAAGGAGTGGGTAGAGTTCCTCCTTCTTCAAAGTAACTCATCCAGAGTTTTGTTCGAGCAAACTTCCACTCAATGTCTGCATGATCCTGCACACAAGAAGCACATCATCAGCACAGATGTTGCTGTAATTAAGGAGGCAAAATAAACCTCTATAAAAATCTGAAAAAACTAAAACTAGAACAACCTTGAAATACTAATGAATTGTCTTGTTAAAATACTGCCATCTTTTGACAGAAGGTCTTAAAAACAAAGCAAAGCTAAACTGATTCACCTCAGTAGGATGTTTGATATGTAAGTATATATCTACTTATAAGGACTTCTTTCACTATTAAAAGCTGTTAAATTATGGAAAATATCTCAAAAAACAGAAAAGGTAATTGCAAGCAAAGAGATCTACATTTCTGGAAGAAACGTTTTGTTATAATAGCAGCTCACCATTATTCTGCTAATCATGCTGCTCTGCAGCAGCTTCAGTAAAGCTCATGCATTTTCTTAGAAATTACCAGTCCCCAAAATTCACAAATAGGTTACGCAACAAATCATGAGGCTACTAAATCTATTGAGTCAAGTATCTTTTTTTTCCTACTACTTCAGAATTCTATATTTGGGATAGGTTGTGGGGTGAATTTATTATTTTTATTTGAAATTTTATTTCTTTTGGAACCTATATAGTATTGTATAACTCCAAAAATTTTGGGAAAATGAAAGTTAAAAGCCATGGAAAGATATCTAAATCCTAGCAGCTGAACAAGAAATTTAAATCACTACTGTTAGATTTGGGTAGACAAGAACTTCAGCTACAGGTCTAGTCCTGGCCATATAGTAACAAAAGCAACAATTCAGAAGTTGTAGCAGGAAAAGTATACTACCTGCAGCACAAGTTTTGGTGAGTGGTACTATGTCGTGATATGGCTCACTAGCCTCTGACAACTAAAGTTATACAAACACAGGTGGTCAGTTTTTCTTTTGTGGAAACACTTGTAATTTCCAGGTTGGAAAAAAAGCCACATTTTATAATCTTAGGACTGTGAAGCTTTCTTTTGTTTGCTTTCTGCATAATTGTATTTGAATTATCACATGATGAATCAGTATTTAATTTTCTTAGTCTCCTTAATAGACAGTTTAGAAACAAAACTACAATAGCTCTGGTAAGGATAAAGACAGTTTTCATTAAAAGAGGAAACAGGACACTATTGAATGAGAAGATATGACCTTTTTTTTGAATACCTAGTGTTCTTGGAACATGGGCCCCCAATTTCTGTTAACTGTATATCCATGTCAGAGTAAAAAAAAAAAAAAAATAAAATAGCAGCCTTTCAAATGCTAATAAATATAATGTATTAAAAATTAAGCAGCCACAGAACAGTCCTGGGCAGTCTTTTTCTAAGAAGATGTCCTGCACAGTGCAGCTTGGGCAGGGCTGTAGCCCACATCACTTGCCAGAAGCATTAGGACACCCTTCTCAACCCACGAGCTGGCTTCCTCATCAGGGCCACTCTACCCCATTTGGTGGTGCTGGGAAATTTCCCTCTACGCAGTCCAACTTGGGTCTGATTTCTTTGTCCTCCCAGAACAGTGCAAAAGAATTAGAGTAATCGCTGTATTTGTCCCAATGTCCTGTCTGTGAAATGTTCTACTGCCAGAAAAATTGAATGTAGGAACAGAGAGAGGGTATATATAATAAATGATCTAAAAATAAGGAACAACTTACAGCAATGAGTTGGTAAGAGTTATTCATCATGGCTATTAGCATGTTGAGTAGAACAACCAGAGATATTACATTATAGGTTCCAAACATGGTGGCCCCAACAAATTCAGTGAATTCATGCCTTGCTTTCACATTGGTCACATAGAGATTGATGAGTCCAAATATAGACCAGAATAATGACTGCAGCGTTTCAAATAACCTGAAAAACAAAACCCAGAAGGAATAGCTGTATAATAACTACACATTTAGTTTTAGATTGTTCTGTTTCTCCCAAAACACACAAAAGTTCTTGACTTGACTGAGATGAATGACACTTATCACAATACAGCCAACACAGAAATATCTTTCTAGTGAAAAAATGGCCTGGTGTTTCAAATCTGGGCCTCTAGATACACAATACAGCATCTATAAATAAGCCTGCAAGCAAAAGGCTGGCTTTGCTTGAAAGTTTTGTTTAAACTTCAGAGAGATAAATATAGTTTCAGAGATTTTATGTTGAACACCTTCTTTTGAACTATTTTGACTCTTTGCTTTAACTATAAGGGGTAGAGTAAGGATCCAAAAGTAACTCAATGATTGTTTTTTGTGAGGATATTGAAAGAAGTATGGTATCTTCATGTTATGCAATTCTGGTTTGTTGAGAGCTACTGAGATAAAAGGAGCTGAATAATTAGAAAGACATTATTATCATTAACATATACTTTTATAAAGAAGGGAGATACAAAAATGACAAGCTTGCTGCTCTCAAAAGAAATTTGTGTTTTTATACCTAAAGCAAATTATATTCCCTTAGAGAAGTTTGTACAACAGGCAGGAAGCTAGAAACAATGATGAACTTTAAAAATAATCCTCTGCAGCTCGATAGATTGAAAAATTTTCCCTTCTGTTCTGTGTTCAGCTAAACCGTAGTTTCATAAGAATGGTGCTGGTTAGACTCTGCTCCTTGAAAGTAGGGAGCACATAAGGCATCAGTTTGCCATGACACCACCTTCTGACACTAGTACCAGTACTCCCCACTATTTCCCAGATGAATATTGCTTCCCTCAAAGCTGAGCTCTGAAAAATTTCTGTTTGCTTTTCTGTTCAGATCACATAAAGTTTAGACCTGCATAGGTGTTATTAATATACAACATAAATATGCTGTGCCTGAGAAAGTTACTTGATTAAGATGATATAAATGCTGCTATTTTTATAAAATAATTTCCTCTAAGAAGGAAGTCATTGGTAATAGATATATTTTAAAAACCAGCCTAGATACACAGAAGTTAATAGGGAATGGACATTTGTAGCAGTAGTTTGATTCAGGTTGGAAGATGAAAGACAATTTGGTAGTGTTTTGGTATTACAGTTGAACTAAAAACTATAATGAAGGAAAATTGATTTTAAAGTGAAAGAAAAAGAAACAGTTTACAACAGAAATTAGAAATTTGATTGTATGGAGTAGAGTCAGTAAAATCTGGACTGCATGTTTTTTTACAGCCTATCACATTTGCAAGGAATCTTCATGTTTTAGAACACCAGACTTATCTAATGCCCACAGGTAGACAGTGGAAGAAATGCAGAGTAGACAGCTGCCTAGATGAGCAAGATATGAACTGGTGACCTTATGCAACTTCTAATCCCATTTATCTTCCTCTTATCTCTATTTTATCTTTTGAGGTATCTTGAGTTTTACAGACTTCACTGTGGTATGAGGTGAACATTATTAGAGTGATGAAATATTATTTTTTTATTATTATTAGGGTAATATTAGATGTGTTTGTCAAGACACCACTGTAATATCAACAGAAAATGGGGGTTCTTCTCTGTAAACAGCATCTAAGTGTTTAAAATATTTGGGGAGGGGGGGAGGACAGAAAATACCAGCTACTTACGTTGAAAATGCATTATTCTGCTTTTCACATCGTATTCCTTTGCAGTTGCCAGGTTCATTTGTCTCATAGTAAAAGTACAACTGGTTCAATCCATTTGCAAAAGCGAGCAGCACAAGGCAGTATATGAAGAGAAACTTCAAAATGTCCAGCAACATTCTTCCTAGAGATATCTGCAGAGGTCCCAGGTGAGAATTTGCAGTGAATAATGAGATCAAGCGCAGGGAGCTAAAGATGTTTGCAATTGCAAACAGGGCCTCAGCCACCAGGGTTGGATGCCACATGTCCCAGCTCTCCCGTGGAACTAACCCACTATACTGAAAACAAGCAGAAGAGAAGAAATTACTCCTCTATTTCGATGCATAAACAAGCATATCAGTTTCTTTATAAGCTGCTCAATTAATTTGCAGATATCACAATAAATTTTAACAGTAGCAAAAAATTTCACAGTTTAAAAATTCTTACACTGCACAATGAACAGTTTTGAGCACCTTGCTTTTTAGAGTAATAGAGATTTCCAGCTGTACAAGCAGGTAAATTATTTCTTTGAAGAAAAGTGCAGTGCTGACAGTGATGGATAGAAACCCACAAAAAAGCAAGTAGGAAGAGTAAGTACATCACTTAATCACCAATACTGGACCAATGATGAAAAAGATGTTTATTAATGAACCATGGCAAACTGCTTATGTGTCTTATTATCAAAGAGTCTGAGCCCTGAAACGGTGACTTCTGTTCCAGCTCTACAAAAAAAAAAAAAATTCTTGAAGATGAAAGATATTTGAACTGAGGCTTAACTACTGTGGCAGACTCATTATTATTTATTTGGTCTCATTAATCTGTTTTATAGAACATATCAGAGGGTACAATATATGCTAGGAAGTCCTCTAAAAGGGGATCATATCATATCATATCATATCATATCATCATATCATATCATATCATCATATATCATATCATGCAGATTTCAAAGAGAGACTATTGTGTTATCTGTATTTACCTACTCTAGACCACACAGATGCACCTTCAGAGCTGCTGGGCATTCCCTGAGCAGTAAGGAAAGGCACTCCATGTGTCACTGGGGCCAGATAACACAACATAAACAGGCATCAGAGCATTTCACCACACTCGCCCTACAAAGAGGGTGATCAGTCTCAGAGTGGTTCAGGAACACCTGAGTAACTTGAACATACATTAAGTCCTGTAGGACCTGATCAGATGCATCCCAAAAACCTAAAGAAACTGGCTGATGTAGTTTCCAAGTCACTCTCTATCATATTTGAAAAGTCCTGTCAGTCAGGTGAATCCTCAGTAACTGGAAAGAGGGAAACATTGCACCCCTTTTTAAAAAAGGGGAGAAATTAAAACCTTGGGAACAACCAACCTGTCAGCCTCCCAAAAGCCTCCCTTTTGTGCCTGGGAAGGCCACAGAACAGATCGTCCTAGAAGCTGTGCTAAGGCACATGGAGGACAGGGAGGTGATTTGAAGCACCAGCATGATTTAACCGAGGGAAAGTTCTTTCTGACCAACCAAGTGGCCTTCTATGATGGAATTACTGCATCCGTGGACAAGGGAAAGGTTGCAGGTGTCATCTGTCTGGACTTATGTAAGGCTTCTTGTAACATTCTTCTCTCTAAACTCGTGGATTTGATAGGTGTACAGTTCAGTGGATAAAGAACTGGTTGGATGAGTGCATCTACAGAGAGATGATAAACAGCTTATCTCCAAATGGGTGTCAGTGACAAGTAGCATCCCTCAGGGATCTGTACAGAGACTGGGACTGTTTAACATCTTCATTAATGACATAGACAAAGGGATGGAGTACACACTCACCATGTTTACAGATGACACCCAGCAGAGTGGTGTAGTTGACATGCCTGAATGACAGGATGCGGACTGGGACAAGATCAAGAAGTGGCCCCATGGGAACACCATGGGGTTTAACAAGACCAAGTTCAAGGCACTGCACCTGGGTCAGGGCAGCTCTCAGGATCAGGACAGTCAGGGAAGTGAAGGGATTGTGAGGAGATGAAGTTGAGGTGCTGGTAGATGAGTGCTCACAGCCCAGAAAGCCAACCATATCCTGGGCTATACAAGAAGTGTGGCCAGAAGGCCAAGGGAGGGGTTTCTGTCCTTCTACTCCACTCTGGTGAGACTCCACCCACAGTGCTGTATCCAGCCCTGGCATGCTCGGTACTGGAAAGACATGAACTGTTGGAGCTGGTCCAGAGGCGTACAGTGAAAATGGTCACAAAGCTGGCGCACCTCTCTTCTGAGGAAAGGCTGAGAGAGTTGGGGCTGTTCAGTGTGGAGAAAAGGTGAATTTTGGAGGATTTTGTGGCCTTCTAGTACCTGAAAGGGCCTCATAGCAAAGAAGGAGATAGACTTTTTACTCGGACCCGTAGCAACAGCAATGAGCTAATGGTTTTAAACTGAAAGAGAGTAGATTTGGATCAGATATAAGGAATACATTTTTTATGATGAGGGTGGTAAAACACTGGAACAGGTTGTCCAGAGAGGTGGTAGGTAACCCATTCCTGGAGACATTCAAGGTTGGGCTGGATGAGGCCCTGAGCAGCCTGAAGATGTCCATGCTTATTGCAGAGGCACTGGGCTCCATGACCTTTAAAGGTCCTTTCTAACTCATACCATCCTATGATTCTGTAATTCCATGGTCCAAACTGTGAAAGGGAACTGGGCATTGTTTTGGACACTAATAGTTATCACAGGCCCCACACTGGGGTTTCTCAAACCAACTGGTAGGGCACATGAAACTGTCCCGGTGTCTGACGCCAATCCCTGGAGTAGTAGTAAATGGCACAATGCCATTTACTCATATACAAGCAGCCACAGTAGCTGACAGGTTTGTGGATTTGGGGATGAGAACTGCAAAAGTGAAAAACAGCCCATTAAAGAATTAAGAAGTACTCAGACTTTTGTTCATTTGTGATATTTGTTCTCTACAGAGCAGTGAATTAAATCTAGACCTGCTGGAATCATAGATCAGTACTCTCTTCATTAGACTATCCTCTCCCTAATGATTATGCTCATCTGCCCCATCCACTATGGCTCTTTAATCCAGTTCTGATTGATTCAAGATCATGATAAAAACAGGCAGTAGAAAACAAAATTTGGTTACCACAGACAATACCTAAGAGCTAAAACAAGAAGAAAAATCAGAAGAAAATATTTCCAATGTTTTTGAGAGGAGAGAGCTGAGAACTCCTCAGCATGATTCCTATAATGTCTTTCTTTGAATAATATTTTACAGCACATTACTGCAATTTCTCATGGCACTTTACAACCCTCACAGCTGAAAACTTGTACCTATTAAATAACTAGGAATAATTTTCTGCACAAGCAAGGGTTGGTATTGAACAGTGCAGCAGATACTCAGATTAGGGAAAAGTACACAAAGTCTTTTGGGGCAATAAAGTAAAATACAGTCATGGAAAAATGTAATGAACATATGTGAAACTGGGAAGAGATTAAGAATTTGGTAGAGAATCAAAAGAATCAAACTGCAGACATATTTTAAGTGAGGGCAAGTAGTGGCATATTCCAGGGAAGTTACAGATGTGGAAGAGTTGGGAGAAATCTAAGGAAATACCCTTCTGAGAAATACATGGAACTACAGAACACTGAATAAGTATATCCCATGATATACCAAGACAACAAGAATCAAGTTTAACAAGTCAGGTGTGGATAGCCATATCTGCACTCTGCTGCCTACTTTTGCAGTCAGCAAAGAGAAATGAGAATTTCTAGAGTACTGGAAAAGCAAATATCCCAAATAGGTGAGTTGCTCTTTAACTTTCTCATTTTCTCATTGATTGTTGCAGAAGGGCACAGACTGTCTTACAGCTGTAGTCTGGCAAGATGTATCCAATGTCAATTTTTCTAGAAGAAATTATGTTAAGCAGAAAGGTGAGGAAAAAGGACTTTGTCTATGATGTCCTGGATAAAGACACAAAACTGATTTGTTCAAATATTCAGAAAAGATCAAATTACCTTTTATTTGTAAAAGGGAAATCAAAGGAACAACTATAATATTTCAGCATAACTGACTCTTCCTTTTTTGGGCCAAGTGCTTCCTGCATGTTTGGATAGAATTCAAGAGGTGTCACAGTCATAAGCAGAGAGCGATGGCTGTTATTTAAGTGTTGAAGAAACATAATTTAGGAGACTGGAAATACTTGGCAGAAAAAGTGAGAAAAGTGAAGGCCCAAGAGCTAAGTTTGGAAATTGTCTGTGAAATATACTAACTGAAAGAAGACAGCAAATAATATAAAACAAATAATAAGAGGTCTCTAACAACAAACTCCTATTGATTCCACTAACTAGAGCAGAGGATGCTGAAAGGGAATCTAGAAATATTAAAGAAAAATCTAGAGAAGCTTTCATGTGAAAAGGAAAATGCTAGGAAAAGACTAGGTATACTAAAACCAGGAACAGTGAAAGAGAATAAAAAATGTATCTTAGAGCCAAACAATGGAGAATTGAAGCATTTTTTCTCTCACTCGTGTTTGCTGAAGTCCTGTTTTATACAGGATAAATAAATTAATATTGTTCTAGGGAGTGGAAAATGGTAAGAGAAAACATAGCAACACTGAGTTTACTGTAAATCATGATGTTGATAGTCTGCAGCCCTCTATTTGGTGACCCTGATGAATTTCTGTCTCCCCTTTAAATGCAAACACAGATTTTGACATGTAACAAAGCCAACCACCACTTAATTTGATTAAATAACACCCATTATTGGCTCAGTGGTTGAAGGAAATTTATATGGCACATCAATGGAAAATTAAGAAGAGCAGAAAACAAATTGAGCAGCTTATAAACAGTAGAGTTTCAAGGCAAATATATGATGCTTTTGTGATATCAGCCAGGGAATATAAGATAATAATTCTTGATCCTTACTCCAAGGAATTAAAATGCAAATTCAATATCTGAACCATTTGTGAGACAAAAAAGATGAGTGATCACTCTTTTCCTATTAAAACAAAAGTCATGAACTCTTGATCTTTTGGAAGCACCACAAGAGATCAAGCAGCCATGTAGATCAGCCTACCTGAATGTTTAATGGGCTGTTGGACCTCAGCCTAAGGTGACCCCCTTGTTTCTGGTCACAAAGAGAGAAGTTAGATAATATCCATTTCAGGAAAAGTACTTGAAATCCTTTCCTGTAAAGTCATACGTAAATGTGACCTCTCCTTATTTTAAAATGTATGTACCAATCTTTGAATCCATTTTGTGGAATTTCAAAGCAGCAGTAGGAAGGGGGCAGAGGCACAGAGAGCCTTAAAATCATAATTACACTGAGGAATTGCGTCCATAATTTCTCAGGGGTGGAGAGGTGTTAATCCTGCTATGTAAATGAACATTTAGTCTGTGAATATAGTAAAATATCAATCAAAATCATTTTACAATGCAAACATGTAAGAAGACGTTAGCTGCTTCTGCAGAACTGGTGGCAGGAGAGATGTATAATCTTATTTACTTCTGAACAAAGCAGACCTGACACAGTGATCATTAAGCAAGTAAATGTTGATACAAATAATGTACTTTAGCTACTTTTCAGAGTTCTTGCCTTGAATAGGATTTTTTTTCCTTACTTCATGTCAGTGGTTGAGGCACATTATCAGCAATATGAAATTGTATGTGATTTCTAGCAGAACTGAAACCAAGCAGCGCTAGGTCCAATGCTCAGGTTTAACAAGTATTTAAGATAAAGCAAGCAGATTCTGCACACATGTTGGCATTGCACTTAACTTTACACATCAGAACAAAATAAATTATATTCAAAAAACATAAACCATTTTTTCTTAATGCAGAATGATTTCTACCTAAAACCCTCCATAAAAATGCATTGGTTAAAATCTGTCATCTTGTTCTTCAAAAAAATTGTGACAATGTACTATATATTACGATATTTTTATAGAGGCGAGAGCATTTTCAGTGGATATAATGGATAATTTAGGAATACCTAACACTGATACAGAGACAAAAAAACCATAGGCCATCAAAAATTATAAGGGGTCCTTATTTTATTTGAATACTGGCAATGAAACCAGTAACTGAGTTATTTATTTTAACAGTTCTCTCATCCTGAAATTATACACTTTGGTGAATTTTACACTGCTCCATCAGCTACTCTGGATAATATCCATCTACTTAACTACTGCATCAGCCAGAGAGCCTTAAACAGGCAACAAACATTATATTTTACTCCGGGAATATTTATCACACAGGACAGTAGCATGGGGACACTCATAATTTTATTCAAGGGAGTTGGTTAAAATGTTTTCTTAGGTGGCTGGAACTGATCCATAAATCTAGAGAACTGACCTTTGGTTCAATAAAGACAGAATAGCTGTAACTTAGAAAAACTTGACTCACAGTGCTTAGGAAAAGAAAATTAAAGCTTTACATTAAAACCTACTGGTTACATTTGGCATACTCTCAATCTCATCTGGCATAGTGGCAAGGAACTCTGTTGTAGGCATATGAAGGAATGTGGCAAGGTAATAAATCACACCTGTATTCCTCTGTTCATAACTTCATCATGTGTTTCAGTTGACTAGCACTAGTGCTTTTTTAAGCACTGTATTCATTATGATTAAAATATAAGCACTAATTTGGAGAGTAATGGATGCATGTTATCCCATATACTGTCACCTTTGAATCTGATTACTGTAAGCAGAAGCCATTTGGGAGATGAAAGGATTATAATGTCTTCTAATTAGTATTATTGTGAAGTGAATAATTGGCCATCTCCAATGCTTTGGAAACAGCTATTTTAAATGAACTGTGTGCTTTGTTACAAGGGACAGTGAAATGACTATTTATTTTCTAGTCACTTTATGATAAGGCACCTTTGTGTGTGAAAAGGCATTTCATTAGCTTTTAAATTACAGTTCACCACTCTTTGGAGCATCTTCCTCTTTCAGGCTCCAAATTTCTTTGAGTGAGAAGACTTCCAAAGGTTTGCAGCCAGAGATCCAGCATGTCAGAAACCTTTTGTCAAAGAAGGCTGATGTGCCAGCACATCCCAGGTGCTGGGACATCAGCCTGCTCCTGGCTGGCTGACACATGGACCCTTGTGAACAGACACAAGATGATATAAATTAGAGTTCCTAAGTTCCTCTATGCCTGTGGCAGGGCTGCAGAAAGAACAGCTGCTGTTTGAGGAAGGGAAGTCATAACTTGCTACTTGATGGCTCTCTCCTTGCCCCAGTCAAAAGTATCTTGGCAGAGGAGGGACTCTCTTCCACGCCTACAGAGTAGTACTATTGCAACTATAAATTATCGCTGGTGGCAGTGAACTTGAAAAAGCTGAAGTACAATGCTGATCCCAGTGGCCAGTAAAAATGAGCTTATCTTTACTTGGATGTGATAAGAACTCTATGACAAATGCTAAAAAATGCTTTAATTTCCTTTCATATGTGATTTCCTTGCACTTGAGACCTTCTTTGCTCAAAATATCTCATTTTATGGGGAATTTCTATCATACTATGTATTCATGTGGAATATATAAAAATGTTCACACAACACGTTCTATGCCTTTGGAAAGAAGGGCTGTTCTGCTGGAAGATACTTAAAGCAGTGGAAATATAAGACTATTCACAACAAGTCCATGAGAAGAATGTAAAAATGAATATACTCAGCCTCAAGTGACAATTTTATTCCATTCAGTTTTACTTTTTCATGTAGCACTTAAAAATTTTCAAAAGAAATTAAAATCTTGCTTTTAGTTTGCCCCACCAATTTTGACTACATATTTTGCCAGTTGACCTGTCTGAAAGTTGTGTAAAATTGTCTTAGGGGCAATAATTTCTCACTTAAAAAATCAAAGATTAACATAAAATGCAAACATTATAAAATATTACAAGTCATTTTCATTTCTCAAGAAATTAACCATATGACAGTTCAGGAAAAAATAAGAAAAGATTGCATGGGTCAAGAAAAAAAAAAAAGCATAAACCCCAATATTTTGTTTGATCTTATACTTGTCTAGTTTCTTGTCATTGCTGCAGAAGATTCACAGAGCACATCATACATCTCTTGCACTGCTAAGCCTCAGGACCTCCAAACATAGAAGGCAGATTGAAGTCTGATTTAATTTATCTTAAAATGTTGCTTTTTTAACAGTTTACCTTTGAAAATGCAACAATTTTCAAGGAGATTGTTGCCAAGTACAAGGAGTTCATTACAAAATCCATGAGGTTCCACCAATCATGAATGTAGTCCTGTAGTCCACCATCCCACATCTGCTTAATTTCACCCCAGATAAAACCTGTAAATAAAACATAGTCCATTAGGCATGAAAATTAGTTAAAAAAGTCTGTGACTATTCTAAACACTTAACTCATGATAGATTGATTCTCCTTACATTAAGTGTAAAGGGAAGGTGGATAAGTGCCCTAAATTACACATCTAGTTAGGTGAAATTTAATCTTTCTGCTGTTTCCGGAATTAATTTGTCACACAAAATCCCAACCCCCAAAAAAATCTGCTTGTACAAGGATAATTTCTATGATTTTCTTCAATCTCTTTCTCATTGTATCCTGTAAAGTATAAAAAGGGTCTTAAAATAAGTTACCAGTGTCACTCACTCCTTGGCAACTGATGTGATGTATTTCAGACTGGAAAATTTATGACTGCAGAAGTCAATCCAACACAACTTTGATTGGACCCCCCACAATAATGAAGAGAATTTCTATTGTTATTGTCAATGCTAAATTAAAGTCTCCCTTTTCCATATGAAAGAGTAGTGTCTCCAGAAGAAAGTCTTTTGTTGACACCTTCCTTTGGGACATGAAGGAATTGGAACTGTTTTCAGGTGTGCAGAGCACACATTGTGCTAGACATAGTGAAACAGAAATTTTCAATGCAAGGGGGAAATCTTGCAAGTTGTCTGATATGAACTTGGATTAACAGTTTCAGAGACAATGGTGTGGAGACTCTTTAATGCTATAAAAATTAAAACCACTCTGAAGAAGATACTCTACATTACTCTACATTACTTATATGCTAATAAGACAACATGTTACATTTAGATGCATCTTTCACATTATCTACAGACATTTTTTGATAACAATACCATTACAGCTTTTAATTTTTCAGAGTTAATTGTTCTCTTGTAGGAATTTCTTACTTTGTGCCCAATTAAAGGGGCAAAATTCATCAGAAATAAGGCCAATCTCTCACATATTGGTGTTGAGATACAGTTGATTCAACATGGCTTTTTTTCACCTGCTATTTTAGAAAACGATAAACAGATTTCATGAGGGGCCTATAGAGTTCTGCATTTTCTTAGTATGAGCTTAACTCTCCTTAAACCTTAACATTTTGTCTCAATGGGTCTTCTGGTTGACTAGATGGAAAACTTGTGATTTTCCTCAAACATAATCCCTAAGAAGAAGTAATGTCTGGACTTCTCTTGTTTGTGTCAGGTAGGTTTTTGAGTTATTGCTTCCAAAAGGAAAAGGTCTCTTCCTCATTAACTTAACTCTCAAACCTCAGACACATGGTCCCATCTTGTTTCTGTGTGTCATCACCAATAATGACAAGATCAAGATACAATAAGGAGTATCTGAATCATTCAATTGATTCAGCAATTTTTATTTTCATAGGATTAATTTTCAGCCATGCCGCCATCACCATTCCAGCATTCTGCAGATCCAGGGTAACAAACTCTGAGGAGAAACCTCACTGGGAAAATGTAGACAGGAAAGTTATATCGGCTCATTTTACTGCCTACAACAGCCTAGACAGGCTGATGGCAACTCTATCTGTAGTGTGTCAGATAAAACTAACCCAAAAAATACAGCACTGCTACAAAGTGAATACCTGTTTTAAAGGTGCAATCAATTGCGCTGAGCAACAGCGAGAGAAGAGCTGAACATGACTGCATGGCAGTGGTCAATATGCCCCAACAGCACACTCTGCTACACTGCTGTCAGCTGCCCAAGTGCCATCACCAAGGCCACACACCCTCCCAAGGCTATGAGGGCAGGCTCTGACATGCCTGCCCATTTCAGCCAGTGACATGACTTAACCACTTACTCCTCAAAGACCTGGTCACTCCTGACATGCAGTATGAACATTGTGTCAGCAGATCTGCTGCCCCTGCTTTTCTCCACAGTCCTTTCCAACCTTCATCACAGTCCATGAACTTGCAAATGTCCCTGCTTGCTCTTCCACTACCTTTGGAGCATAACTTGTTAAGATCTAACCATCATCAGGTCATAATTTTGTGTGCTGCTATATCCCCTTCACATTTCAGACTGCTCTGAATCACTGCTGCTCCACCTGCATTATAGCTCATAAAAATCATCATTGTTCTGCAGAAGACCTAGCTGCAGGCTCTGAGCCCAAGTCTGTGTAATACAGATATGGCCCCTAAGTCACAGTGTCACAGAACAGTGCCTTGCTCTTTTTCATTTAAGAAATTTTCACTTGAAAGTTGCAGGATCTTGACAAGAGTGCTACGGCATAGAAAGCAAACAGCTGCATTGACAGGAGATCCCAAAATAAAAAGTCTTTGCAGAAATCAATACACGCATGCATAGAATGAAATAATTTTTTTTGTAACTCCTCAGAGTTAAGGATTCTCTTTAAAATACACTTTGAAAAGACATTAGTAATAGGTTGGGATACAAAGTAAGATGAATGCTTTAACAAGGGGCCTTAGGTAATTGAAGTCTTCTGCCAAGATATTCTATGGCTCACAACCAACCAAAGATGTGAACTGACAGAGACTGCAACGGGGCTGTTCTCTGTAAGACTGTTTCTCAGTATTGTATGCTTTGACAGCACTGCCTAAAATATAATGGGATTATATACAGATAGAAAAAGAAATGCTGACTAATGCTGCTGTACTTGATCTGTTTTGTGAGCGAAAGGCCAGAATGTTTTCCCAAGCATTTCCTGGGCTTCAGAAAATGAAATGTAATTTTAAAGTTGACATTAACAGAGAAATACTGACCTATTATAAAATAGTGGAAGAGAGTAAATGGCTGTTGTAAATTTGATAATTTTGAATTAGAAAGACAATTACTCCAAGCTACCAGCAATTTGGAAGTCATTTGGCTGCTGAAAGTTCTGAGTATACTTTGATATTGTAAAGGTGGTGTTTCTAATTATTTTCTTGGTTAAAGAAAACATTTATGTTCATCCTGATGCATGTTCTTTTCAAGCAAATAGTAATGGAAAACTGGAAATCCCATATTTTTGCTAGCTGTAGTAGAGATGTGGTAGTTTGCTCTTGCCAGCCAAAGCATCTAAGTAGAAACTCAGTATATAAATACAGTTACTGAGATCCTACGTGGCTCCAGTGAACTTGAAGCTACACTGATGGATAGATGGATATTACGTTTATGAAAGATACACAGCCCATGTATACAGAGGAGAGCTGCCCACACATGTATTTTTGAAAGCATATTTTGGTACCAAGTCCTAGGGCTGATTGCTCAAATTCACAATTCCAGGGCAACCTTACCATGAAAGCTGTGATCAGAGTCTTTGCAGCTACCAGGTCTCCAAGGCTAGGGATTCTTAGGGGGGTCACCTGAAGCAGTGAATGATGGAAGAACTGGACTCTCTAGAGTTCTGGACTCTCTAGAGTTCTCTCTAAATCCACCCAAGTGTGTCTGAAGGGCTACCCCAAAAAAGTGTACTCTGAAATCCCAGAGCCTTTACACAAGGCTGAAAATGTCTCTAAGGCCTGGTGAGCTTACATGATGAAGGTATTCTGAACAACAAACCTCAGGGATTCCCAGCTGTGCTGTTTAGGTTTAATTTACAGCAGCCAGAGATCTTGAAATCTTCTTGTAGCTCGGAACTGTATCTTTTTACAAGAAGGAAGTGTCTGTGGGAAAGAAGTCAGACCACCCTTACCTCCATAGGTTCAGACACAACATGGCAATTTTCTTCTGTTACATTCACTAGGAGAATCAGGAAATTACTTGGAAAATCTATGTTGTATTTTTTTTTCAAAAGAAAAATACATCCAGAGATCACAGCAGAATTATCTCTTGACCTTGTACACTTTTCTACTTGGAAGATTTATGGATAACTGGATACTACCTGATTTTACTATGTAAGGAGGCTTTAGGGCATTTCCAAACATGACCTGACATGATAGAAGACATGCAGTGACAAGACTGTCTGGCAGAGGCACTGCTACAGGTAGGAAAGAGACACAGAGTCCAGGCACTTCCTGATCATTAATGTGCCAAAGCAGCAACATTACTGCAAACTGACAGAGCTCATGTCAGAGCTACACATTCAGAAGCAAGAAAGCTGACATCTCAACAAAGAAAAGAGGAGACTGCCAGCCTGTACACAAGTATTGGGGGAAAAACTGCTAAGAGAACCAGCCAAAGATAGGGACCAGATCTCAAAGCAAGAGCCTTTTAGACAGTCAGGTTGGAGACAAGTTGCTTGCCTAAAGCCCTCTTCAGCTCCCTGGGATGAAACAAGAATCTCCAAGGCAATAATCCTGTCACCTGCAGGTGGGTCAGTCTTCCACTGGCTGAAAGGGAGCCATGGAGGATGAGGCTTAATTAAAACAGATGTCTAACTTCCAGATGCCTATTTATGTATTTAACTGAAATAATTGCACTCAGAGCAGATTTCACTATTTTAGCTGGATATTCTTTGCTAAATTCTGTTTGTCTCTTCGCTCCAACTGTGTATTTCCCATCTCTTCACACCAGCCAGATTTAACACCTGCCTCTTAGATCCTCAACCATCCATTCCATGCTGTTATCATTTACTGCCACTTGCAAGGAAATTATCAACATTATGAAGCTCTTCCACCTCATCAATCAAGGACTTAAATTAAAAACTTGAGGGTAAGACTTTCAAGTACTTGCTGCATTGTTCATACCCACATATTGGAGCAGCAAAAGAGAAATAACAGCATGCATATTTTGAAACAGCCTGAGATGACAGAGGCAAATTTCATTTAATGCGCATGGTTTTAACGGGATGAAATAGATAAATTCAGGGCAGGAATCCCACAGACCACGTGGGGCCCTGGGAAAGACAGACATCATGGGGAGGTTTTGGAAAGCATTGTGAATTATTATACATGCAAGCTGATCAATTGCAACCATTTGAAGTCCAGTTTGCCTGAAACAAGAAATGAACTGAAAATGACCAGATAAAATGAATTCAGAGAAATATTTGTGAGCGAAATATTTTTGCAGCAAAATTTTCTGAACATTAATGAAAAAAAATTGTTTCTTCTAAAATAAACCCTACATATCGTAAAATAAGTTTTACTCAAAGCAAAAAAATGAGAATACATTTTAGAAAAACAAAAAGCACTGAAATAAATATGTTCTTAGAAAAATAGCATCTTCCACTAAAATTCTCGTAACGCTTTAAAAAAATCCTTAAGAACTTAGTAATAGACATCACACATCTCATATGATTAACGTGTAGATGCATCAATAAATATACACTGATCAGATTAGCTTTTATTTTAGATATTTATCTATAGATTTTGATTTTGAAGCTGTATTTTCAGTCTTGAAATCTTTGGGTATTAGATACTGAAATGTCTTTTCAAAAAAGTGGACCTGCTTTTCTTTTTATAAATTCAGACTCTGATGGCGAACCTTGCAACTTTGAGCAGGGCAGCAGCTCAATTCTGTTACAAAAATTCTCTGTTTCTTTGGATAAAGCCTTGGGCTAAACACAGTATATTTTAGTTAAAGTTTCACTGTGAACAATAACATCAAAATTTGTCAGACAGAGATATGAAAGGCAATATCCTGAACTATGTTTGGTCTGAAAAAATTTGTGGATCCTTTGTTAATTTTGGCCTTACCTTTCCCACAAAAGGTTGTGCTATTTTTGTTCCTTACTATTAAGTGATGGGAAGCAAGAGGTCTCTTGGGGTCAATCTTTGCATGCCAAGATCAACTACAGCATGTTTCTTGGAAAACATATTTTTGCTGGGCTGTGAAATCATTTATCTGACAAACTCAACTTTACTCTGCTGTGTGATGCAGAGTTCTTCACAGCTACAAGAAGAAGTGAGACAAGCTGCTAATGATCTAAAGCTCAGTGAAGCAAAGGAAAGTCTTTCCAGAGAATTCAGTGAGTATTGATGAGTCTTGATAAAGCTCTTCTGTTTTACACCTGGCCTGATGAACTGATCTCTGCTGAAGGTACATGAAGGTAACAAGAGACATCCTGGCATAATACAGGAGCTTCCACTCTCTGAGGCATATTTTGTTAAAGGAATACAACTATTTCAAAAGAACATGCACAAAATCAAACATACACCTCTGGCTTTCCAATGGGTAAATACCTGTTTGTGAGGGGAACAACTGTGCACAGTGTCTGGGTCCTGTGTCAGGTCAGGCAAAGAAGTGGGAATGATATGGCCAGAGGCACCATTAAAAGTACTTCCCAAGCAAAAAATAATCTGGCTTGTTTTTATTATAATAGAAACAAACCATTTTTCTTTGGCCTCCATTTTGGAAATAACAAGACAATTCTAGATCAAATCTTAAAGTCCAAAAAGCCACATATCAGCCAACATCACCAACAGCCAAAAGCCATGTGTCAGCCAACATCACCAAGAACCAAAGAATAATATAAAATAATCTATATAGATAATATTTACTTTAAATACTTACAACTTGAGTTACAGTAATCAAGTAAAAGGCCCTATTATGGCAAGATATAGGCAGTCTGGAGAAGTGAATCTCCTGATGTTTAAATAAAGAATTTCATTATTGAGTCCAGTTTTGGAATACTTAGCAAAGAAGAGATATTAACCTAACGTGAAGTGAACCTAATGGAAGGCCAGCAAGTTGCATGGGGGCTGGACCACATGATGTTCAAGACGTGGTTGAGGGAGCTGATTTTTTTCAGGCTATAGAGAACACTAATGGGAGGTAAGCAGTCTCAAAGCTCAGTTGGTTAGAGCATGGCACTAATATTGCCAAGGTTGTAGGTTTGATCCCTGTATGGGCCTTCACTTAAGAGATGGTCCTTGTGGGTCCCTTCCAACTAAGAATGTTGTGCAATTCTGTACTGCTGTTGTCATCCACTAATGAAATTGCTGGTTCTGAAGACCTGGAGCCAGGCTTTTTCTTGAGGTGCACATTGAAAAAATGAGAGACAGTGGTTGCATGTTGTGGCATGGGATATTGCTACCAGTATCAGGAAAAAAGTTTACCAGTTGCCAGACACAGGTACTGTGAGAGAGAGGCTGTGAAATATTTCCCCCTGTGGAAATGAAAGATCTGACTGCACAGGAACCTGAAAAATGTGACCTGTCTTTGCACTTAATCTGTGTTGAGCAGTAGTGTGGACTTAATGGCCTTTTGTGGCCATTATGTGCATTATCCCTCCTTAAACAAAGTTGTGTTCCTGCTTTGTCTGGGGTTGTTTTTCTCCTCTGTTCTACATATGTCACTATTGGTTGTGTACTGTTTCATCTTGCCAGGCATATTATTCTCTATATCTGCTTCCTGAAACATGTCAGTTCATACTACATGTTTAATTTTTTACACAACACTTTCTTGACCTAATTTAGAAGAAGATGCACACTGTACTTGCCCCCTCTGTGATCAGTTATTCTGAAGCATCCTGCTATGACATCAATTTGGATATACATTGTGCTAAGGACTGACAAGACCATACATTCTTATACATCCCACCAACAGTTTGCTAACCACAAATGCAATTTTGCACAGTTCCCAAACATCCACATTCTCTACAGATTCATGCACTCCAATAGTATAAACCATTCTGACAGAAAGGGTGGGAAACACATTGTTCAAGAGATCCAGTAAGGCTGTATTCCTGCTCCAGGCAGGCCTTTGAACAATGCATTTAAAATAAACATTTAAATATGTCCATAAAAGAGAAAAAGCTCATCAAAAGAAATTGCCTAAAAAATGTCCTCTGCTGCAGCCCCCCCCTGAAAAACTGGCAGGGAGCTTTTTAACCACAACTACTGAACACTAAATTTTTCTGGTTGATGCCTTTCTCCTCTGAATTTGCTGGTGAAGCAAATGCCCACTGTGAAGGCACAGTACAGTCACTGCTAGGTTTGAGGCCATGGTTTAGGGCTAAAGAACAGCTATGACAAACATACAGGGATCAACATGATCCGTACAGGAGCAGCAGTCAAGGCACACAGAGGGTAAAATTTGGTCTTATTTGATTTCCCCTCTGAATCATTGCTATCATGCTCAGACCACACTCAACAACTGGATGGGGAATATGATGATAGAAAAAGCTGTTCTTCCTTGTTTTTTCCCCAAGATTATATTCTTGATTTTCCTGTTCATTTTTTTCAATGGTGATGGATTCTCAAGGATACAGGCCTATGTTTCTGTAGTGTGGAGCAAGAGCTAATAATAAGATGACAATTAATTTTCTTCATGAGCCAAAGCTTGTTTCTTATTTGTTTAAGAGCAAGGGAAGGAGATTCTTACTCTTACTGAGAAAGTTTTCCACAACTATTTCTTAAGGTTATGACAGCCTTGTAACACTGACTTACTGGTCCACAGATAATCATCACATAGTGGAGCCCTGCTTGCGTAATCATCTAATCATGTAAAAGAAAAATGAATGCAGAAGTTTCCTCAAGAGACTTTTAAAATGTAAAGTCAATAGTCTCCATGGAAATGTAGCCCAATACAAGTTTTTCCTCTGAGGCTCCTACTCTAGTGACACTTTTAACGGGTGCTAATTATGCACATTAAGCCTTCTATTACATAGTAGTTGGCAAACACTAATTACTATTTGTTCACTGGAAAGACTGTTCACTGGACAGTCTTGAAACTTCTTAAGTTGCATGAAATATTTCTGTCCTGAAGTTCATGTTGATGAGAAACCTGCAATAATGAGCTCTTCTTTCTCTGAATTTTAAGAGAGATAAAATGCAAACTATATCCAGAGCTATTTAAATTAGGAAAAAACAAAAAACCCTATTATTTAAAATATTAATAGGTTTGACATGTACTTGCTGCTCCAGGATATCCTTCTCCAAGGATTTACTTTGTTATGTTGCAGGTTTCAGAGAACTATAACTGGAGAGCCACATTAGTTTTGACTCAAATGACAAAATTTTTTGTTTACATACAAAAGTATCTCTATGTACCTCAGATATAGTCTCCCTTGAAAAGTGCTTCATTTAGTCTTTTTAAGGATACTGCATAATTTTATGTTTTGAAGAGATGAGACAATAAACTACATTGCAGCCTGGAATAAAACCTTAGCTTATTGATAAGGACTTAAGAAAAATATTAAGTTTATTAAAAGATGATTAGACTACAGTTTGTATGTATGTGAATAGGAAAAGAGCAGGGTTTGACCAAGGTTGATTCCTTTAGAAAAACTACCACCACCAAAAAGCACTGAAAAAATCAACCAAACAAAAATCCATCAAAACAAAATGAACAAAACGAACCCCCTCAACAAAAAGCCACCAAACAGAAAAAAACAAAATATGAAAAAGACCTAAACATACAAACAAAAAAGCTGAAATAGACACGTTCATCACATGCTGTGAGCTGGAAATGTCCTGTGGAGATGTCTCTCCTTCAGTGGTATGGGGAAATTAGGTACCAAATGAATGGCCTTAAATAATGATGGGTGAATCTGAGGCCTCATTATTTGGCTGGGCTAAGGCACTACAGCAATCAAAACCTGAAAGCTGAACACAGAAAATGTGAAACTGCAACAGGAAACTGCTAGTTAGGAAACACTAGAGATCAGTGTGTAAAATGCATCATTTTGCATGCAACAGATTTTGGAAGGCATGTATTTTCTGAACAGCACAGACTAGACTGACTACAAGCTATTTAACCAATGGTAATAAAATATTGATATTCATCCATGCTCATGAACTTTTGTTTATGGAAGTGGCTCCCTTGACTTGACCTGTACTGCTTGACCTTGGTGGGTTTGGTCAGCATAGGCATAATCCAGCCATATGAGTCTATACTGAAAATATTAATGTTTCTTTTAGAAAGGATAGTAATCTTAAACTCCATAATTCTCAGGGTTAACAGAATCTTCAAACAAGTGCTTTGGGATGCTGAGTTACTTAAACATCTTCCAAAGTAAACAACTGTGTCAGAGGTTGAGGGCAATAGAGGTTATTCCTCTTCCCACTGAGTGTTTTCTGGAGAGGAGCTAGTCACTAAAATTTTTGAATTGCCTTTACCAGAAACTAGCTCTCACCCTTCCCAAATTGTGCCTCTTTCTTTCAGCTCTATTGAAAGACAGGTTAATGACAAAATCCACTTTGGCATGTCAAGGTCTATGTGTCAGCTTTGCATTTCATATTATCCTTTAGCCTCAGGACACTGTGAAAGCTGACTAGTTACTGACCACCCACTATTTTGGAAAGCCAGACAGAAAATATACTAATATCTGCTCTAGCCATGGCACAGGACATAAGAGCCTCCTGCACCTCCTCAGCATTGTAGCATTTATTTCTGAGGTAATGTATAAAGATAATAGTTTTAATATCAGTTTCTCCTTTCTTGATGGTACAAAACAGGAAAAATTAACTGGAGGAAATTTTTAATATTTAAATGTGAAACTTGCTTACAGAACTTTGTCTGACTTGTCTGCAAGAAATACCAGTATAAATAACCTCCCAGATTGAGTGATTTCTTTGCAATAATCTTAGATATTGGCTTTTTTAATGTATTAGAAACATTTACCCAGCCAAGGAAAACACACCTCACAGTGAAGGCTGGTGGTGAGGACTGCTGTGCTACCATGGGAGAAATCCCAAAAAGCAGTTCACCTGTGGAAGACAGCTCCTTCTGACAGGTGCCTGACAAATAAGTGTAGACAGGGTTTTCAGTCATGCACACTCGTTTTTCTAAGTTAAAAGCAGATGTACACCTGCCTCCTGCTTCCAACAATGCTCTACCAAGGTACACACAGAGGAAAAGCCACTGAATTATTGTTCTCCAGAATACCAGTCACAGCCAAGTATTGTATTACAAATTCAACACTGTGTAGTAAATTTTATGGGATCAATGGGGCCAAAAGCTTTGACAGTAACACTGCTCTAAAGAAATCCACGTGTTTGGGAAAAATGGAAGATTCACAATAACTTAATGAGAAGCTCTGGAAGAAGTAATGGTATCAAAATCTGACCAAAAGTTCAGAAATTTTTGTGCAGGTACCAGTCTGTGTGATGACAATTTTAGTGAGTATATCTAACCTAAATTCTTGCAGCAAATACTACTAATTACCTCCTTCCATAATTTTATTTTAGACAAATATATTTGCCCTGACCTGGTGCAACATGTGTTGATTCTTAAAATATGAAAAAGGGGAAAGGCCACAGCACACTGAGAGAAACTACCATCTGGCAGGGTAGACAGGTGAAGTTAGGGAACACCTAGGATAATACTAGGACCATAGGAAGGAAGAATCGCATTTTAAAATTACATGGCCCACACAAAGTAGGCTTTCAATAATCCCAGACCAGAATTTTTACTTTAAACTATAAGGATAGAGAGGTAAGGGGTTTTTTTTCCATTTAAAAAATTCTAGGGAATTTTCTTATTCTTTCTGATATAGGATATTTGGGTTGAACTTAGTGACAAGTTTTTGAACTGAAAAATACTCTCTGTGCATATTTTAATGAAAATACTCTCTTGAGAATTCTGATCATTACCATTTGCAATTGGTGCATCTGTCATTTAGAAAGAAGCATACTGTAGGTAACTAAGGTTAGTATAACACTACAGAAATTACATTATACCTCATTTCCCTACATGAAAAATAATTTTTGTAGCAAAGGGATTCTTTTTAAAAGTAGATTAGCAAATTTAAAAAACGGACACTTACAAGAACCAGGATAATTTCTGGTCTGGAGGAAATAGATATTAAAAAGAAAACAGTATGTATGTTTCAGGGCACTGCATAATCATTGGAAGGAATCCTTGGTATCTTTTGTTTCTCCTCACTGTAATCTATCAGATGGTGACACTCTGGATTTTCAAACTCTACTGTTTGTCTACGTTGTCAACTACTCTTGCTAAGCACTGGAGGAGATGGACCATCTGCCTGTAGGCCAATAATTCATGACAGAACTCTGCTGTAACCTGCCTCAGGAATGCTTGGCAAAACCACAGTGGTCAAAATACTTTTCACTGTATTTTCTTTAGTAGTACATTTACCCAGGACCCACGGTAATATCATCCACTCGACGATGGTTGGTGGGGGTCCCTGCATGCTGAGGTCTGACCTGTCGATGTGCTGAGAGGCGAGCAACAGCAGGAACAGAAAAGTCAAGTACGATGCAGTATGGCAGATAAATTTGATAAATGGCTTTCTGATGAACAGCCCCAATGGGCTTTTGGGAGCTATCAGGTAGCACACAGAGAAGACTGGGAAAAGGAGTCCTATTACAACACATGTCAACATCTTCACTGCCCAGTGTCGCCTCCGCCATCCAGGGAACTCGTCGTACCAGCGGGATGCAAGCAGCTGCTGGCAGTTGGGCTGAGCAACAAACTACAGAGAGAAGAAAGGAAGAGAGTTAGTTTCTTGCTACCTCTGTAAAGTTCTTTTCATTCTATGTATCTTTAGTAGACAGAGATTTAAAAAATTAAAATAAATCCACAGCCTATGCAAGCCTACTCATACTGATTATAGCAGTAAGACAGGGCTGGGTCAACCTGCCTTTCCTTCAATGTCAAAAGAATAATGCAGAGAAACAAACATTTACTTTTCACAATAGACCTTCACTTCCACATTGGTTGAGTATACAAGGAGTAAACAGACTGTGAAACACATGGACTTCGAAACCTGACTTGAAACTGAAAAGTAAATTCACAAATACTTCTATTATTTAATCAGCAACATTTGTGGAGAATTCACAGAACATGAGGTAGAAGTTGATATGAAACCAAGGAGCACAACTGAGGTCTGCAGACAATGAAACTGAATTCCACAATCGTGAACAAACTGTTCTCAGTATGTTCCCTGCTAATTCTCTAAAAATCAGGTTTACATGCTTTAATACTGACAAAACACTTACAGATGCATTACAAAATGCTCACACAATGTGAACTAAGCACTAGCATTCCCCAGTCTTTCACTAACCCTTGTCAGGATACAGACCTATCCTGTGCAATACTTTATGATTTATCTGTGACCATGGCAGGGTTTTATCTTTTAGAATATGATCCTTAAAACTGAATTAAACCAAAAGCCCCCCAAACCAAGTAAATATTTACTATTTTTCAGATATCTTTTCAAAGAAGTATGTATCAAGGTTTTATGTCATACTTTTCTTTGATCACTAGTTCCAATTTATCCATTGTTTTCTTTTATAAAGGTGACAGAGTAGCAGCACACAAGAGTTAACATAAAAGGCATAGAAGCAACACATGTATCAAAGAGGGCCAGGGTTGCATTTAAAAAATAAAAAAAAAAAAAAAAGAAAAAAAGAAAAAAAAAAAGGAATGAAAATAAGTATTTTCCTTCTGTTACTCTGGTGGTTTAACACTGGCTGGATGCCTGGTGCCCAACAAAGCTTCTCTATAACTCCACTCCTCAGCTGGGGAGGAGAGGAAAGAGAGAATATATAAGGAAAAGCTCATAAGGACAGGGAGAGATCACTCACCAATTACCATCATAAGCAAAATAGACTAGGGTCAATTTTATTACCCATCAAACCAGAGTAGAATAATCAGAAATAAAATCAAATCTTAAAGCCAGTTTTCTCTCACCCCTTCCTTTTTCCCAGGCTCAGCTTCACTCATGAATTCCCTCTCTCTACCCCCACATGGCACAGGGAGATGGGAATGACATCTGTGGTCAGTTCCTCACGTTGTCTCTGCCACTACTTTCTCCTCAGGGGGAGGAGTTCTCACACTCTTCCCCTGCTCCACTGTGGGGTTCCTCCCACGGGAGACAGTACTCCACAACTTTCTACAACATGACACCCTCCCACAGGGTGCAGTTCTCCATGAGCTGCTCCAGTTTGGGTCCCTTCCATGGGGTGCAGGTCCTCAGGAGCAGACTGTTCCAGAATGGGTCCTCCATGGAGTCATTAGTCCTGCCAGCAAACCTGCTCCATCTTGGACTCCTTTCTCCACCAGACCACAGGTCTTGCCAGGAGCTTGGTCCAATACAGGTTTCCCAGTGGGTCAGCTATACAGAAACTTTTTTTGTCTTATTACAAAATCGTATTTTTTCATTAAATAATTTCAGAATTTAACTTGAAACAAATGCACCTATTTTGGGATCTTACATTATTTTGATAATACTTATAACCACAGGAGCCAAGTTCCTTTGGGGATGAATAACAGCTAACTTCTCAAACTGTTTCTAAAATCACTGGGATTACTACTGGTAAAAAAAAAAAAAAAATTCTTTAGATTGGAATGAAATGGGAGTCAGCATGTATTTTTTCTTTACAAGTCTGGATCTTGTCAGAATTGATTACCTCAGCCAAATTCAAACCTGGTGTACATTGAAGAAATGTCAGAGTCTTTAGTAGAGACAAATTTGCCTACCAGACACCAGCAGTGAAGCTGCCTCTGACTGCTGTGAAAGAAAAGAAAATTTACTCCTACTGTAAGGTTCTTGAAAATAGCCTTAAAGAAGAGCAACAGAGTGTACTCCTCCATTAGGAAATGCATTCTCAAGGTTTCAGGTTGTTTCTCTCAAGGTACAAATGTCTGGAATAATAGTGTATGCATTCAGAGCAGATGGCCCCAAAGTTACGTTTTTGCCAAGTTTATTTTCTCTAAAACATTTCTCAACTTAATTAGCTTGAGTAGGTACAGATTAGTGCTTTGCTTGACTAGTGAAAAAGTGTGACTCATGAAATAATTCCTCAATAAATTATTTTCCTCTTTTTGCCCCAGAGAGCGCCAGGTCCATGTTTGCTTTCTCCTCTTCATAATTTCTTCCCAGTATGTATCCTCTCACTTAAAGTTATCAGTTCCTAAGTCTTGCCTGCGCCTCCTTTCCAACACCCTTGGCCACCCCCACAGTGTTGAGGACCTACACGAAGGAACAGCTGCCAGTGGCCAGCAAAGGCTGGTTACAGATGTAGGGGACCTACTCCTTGCCAAGCATGGCTAAAAGGGAATTAATTTTCCTGTTTGCAACGTAGAAAAGATTGAACGTAGAAAGTAAAAGGCAGGAGTTTTTCCAATGTCCAAATAGTGGGCTGCCCTGGGATGGGCAGACCAGAACTGATGCAGAGGTACTTCATGCCATGAGAAGATCCTTGCTGAATGCACCATCTGGAGGATGCTCCGTGATTGGGTGGGCACTGCATTGCTTAGTTCTAATATTTAAACAGATTAATATGCCAATCTGTCAGTGTTAATAGAGAAAGCATTTCTGAGCATGCTTAAAAAAAAATGTCTTTTGTCTTCTAATACTCAGATTTCATAGTGTTGGGACTGTGTCGCTGAGGTACAATGTGCCAAAGATGGTCTTCTGAGGCACAGGAAGTTTTTCAGTAAGTGCAGAAAATTTTCAGATCCCAGACACTGAAGAGACATTTTTTTAAAGTAATAATTTCCTAAGAAATTAGCAATCACTTTTCTTCAAAATATGACTGTGACAAGAGAGTTCTAGCACTGGTTGGATCCTCTAATTACAGAAGAAAACTTACATAGACATTGATATGGCTAACATACATTTGATACGACTGGATTCAGAGGGAGCAGCCTTGGTAATGTGCTTTAAATTACTTGCTTGACATAAAATACATAAGAAACAATTGATGGTACAGTATGGAGCAGGTATATAAAATACCATGTCTGCATTTAAGGAGCTGTATGCATAGGGAAGCAGTTCTAGTGCAGCAGACAAAAGTCTGTAACAGAAAACACAACACAGTGTGCTTATCTACAGATGATATAATGCATTTCTGAGAGGTCCAAACATCCAGTTCCATGCTGGTATGTTTTTAATGTAACAACACATTGGCAAGGTTGGTTAGCAATGTCCTGGAGCAACAAAAATATCTGGTTCTTCACTGAAGAGTTTTCTTTATGCTTCTGAGCTTCATTTGCCATATAACACTAACTATGAACCAATCTGAAGTATTCTTTGGATATTTGGAAAATTATGCTAAATTTCTTGTTGAAGCTTCTTTTAAAGTTTAATTTATCAATGAACTGTAAGATGTTATTAATGTCCAAACTAATTCTCACAGATTTGACTACTTTCATTTTTGTGGTAAAGAGATATGTCATCATATGCTGTGAAATATGGTCAGTAGTTACAGCTACATTTATTACATTAGCTAAAAAATGAAGGAAGGTTTTGAACAGGGAAAAGTTATTATTGATAAGGAAGAAAAGTGTGCACAGTGGTGAACCCTACAATCTTGCTCTTCAGCTGCAAAGAAAAGGTGACTTTATCCCTTCTGGTCCATGTGGAGGACCACAGGAAATGAGGGGAAGACATTGTTTTCATGCTTTATGAGTAAATATCTGAGAAACTACACGAAGTAGTGGCAGGGAAACTTTCCTGGGACTCACAGTGTAAATGCTGCCCATGTAACCTGTCTCACAGACATTACTCACAGGTAACACTTAAATAGATTAATAGATTCAAAATTCTTATTACACTTTTAATTTATCCACTGAAAAGTCCTCCTCTATGGAAAAAAATAAGGAAAAAGTCTTAATGGCAAAATCCTCTGGTCAAGTCATGCTCCAGCACAGGGCAGACAATTCCTGTATAAATGGAAGGCATTACATCTAGGATGATCACATATTTAAACTAAATAGACATGTAAGTCCCCTGATGAACTTGGCGATTAAAAAATATTAAAAACTATTTTACACAAGTATTTTGTGACTAGCAGAAATAGAAATCCTCCGTGACATTAATTTTCCAGTTCTGCATTGCCTATGCCAAAATATTTTCACTGTAGTATAATTTTCTTCCTTAATTGGAGAGATTGGAGATATTCTTTCACAATTCTTGAGTATCTTTTGTACTGTCAGTATTATGTTGACTTTGGCATTGTCTCCACATGATTAGCAATCAGCAAGTTTATATTTTCACATTATGATGGCTTCCAATAGCTTCCAGCAGTTTGTAATTACACAAGGAATTTTGCAATATGATTATTCCTGATTTCACATCTTTAGCTCCTTCATAGAGTCTGCCCATCTGAAAACATTCTGGTATTCATTCTCTTAGTTGTAATGCTGGGAATTGGGTCTTCCCTGAGACCATTGAAAAACAGAAATTATTCACAGTGCCAGCAAAAATATCTGGTATAAATAATAACAGAACCTGATTCCAGTGTTATCTAAGCTCATATATAACACAGAATTTAATTTTCACTTCTGATTAAATCTGATCTTTGGTTTTGCTAGAATACATCTCTCAGTCAATGAAATGATGAAGAAATAACACAACTGATACTATTAACTATGTATGGTCTTTAAAGAAATAATACTTTTTTAATAATAAAATATAATCAGAATAAGTTGTCAGCTCTTTACCGTACCACAATTTTACCTTCAAGTATTTATTTCACTGTATTATAAAATACAAAAAGATACTAAAAACCTCCACTTGTAAGAAGGTGCTCATTTTTACATTTATAAAAGCAGGCTCACAAAATCTGAGGTCCAAATTAAATTCTCATTTTGACATCAATAGGTGGTTGAGTATGTTATATAAAAAAGGATGTAATTTTTCATCTAGAAATGAAAGCTGTCAAAGACAATTTATTTCCTTCCTGACATATACAAGTGAGTTATGCAGTAGCACAAAGAACTATCTCCGATAGCATTCTCTGACAGATTAATGTTAAAGACTTCTTTTGAGGAGGAAAGAGCCAAAAACATTTATCATAAACTTTCTTACAAATATTTTTTTGAATTCATGGCCAGATCCTCTGTTGTGCTGCACTGCCATTAGAGACACACTGGTAGGAAAGGTTTGCTCTGAGGTCTGCTGCTTTGCACACACACTTCCTGATGATTGTGTTCCCATTTGACAAGACTCAAGCTCAACTGTTTTTGCTTTCTCTAGAATATCTCTTTTCATATTTTACAAATTTTCATGGACATTTAATGAAAACCCGTAAAACTAAACAGTTTAACTTCAAATTCACATGTCAGTATTTTCTATCTATTGTTTGTGAAAAGCATTGGCACTAATGACAGATTCAAGTCCCAATCTCACAAAGAAGACTCCTAAATTTGGTAAATTGTTTCTCCCTTTAGAGATGTCACTGCATGTTCTTTTCTGTATCTTCCCCCAAAGGCTGTATTTGAGAATTTCAGCGCTAACTCTGCGAGGACTGCTTCATTAAGACAAACAACATTTAATTGCAATTTAAATGCTTTAATGTTATTGACTAGATCAGCTCTACATTTTGCTTTCCAAAAGCTAGGGATTGTGCTCTGGATTCCTTCGGGTACAGTTATACTGAGTGGTTTATGCCTCAGACCTGAAACCCTGATTCCTGCACCAATCCTATAAATCTTCTCAGGTCCATCTCTTCAAAATCTTGTGCCAGCTGGAGCAGACCATCACAATAATCTTGATTTGTGCGGGATGCAAACCACTGGTCTACTTTTACCCGGCTCTATCTGCAGCTGTGTCCTTAAGGGGACCAGTGAGTTCCCTCGCTGTCATGGTTTAACCCCCAGCTGGCAACAAAATACCACAGAGCTGCTCACTCACCACCCCACTCCTCTCAGTGGGGAGGGGAGGAAAATTGGAAAATGGTAAACATGGGTTGAAATAAGAACAGTTGAGCAATTGAATTAAAGTAATATAAAAAACCAACAACAATAATAATGATAAAGAAAAAGAGGGAGAAGAATAAAACCCAAGAGAAAGAGGTGATGCACAGTGTGGTTGCCCACCCACATCTGTGTGCTGCCCAGCCCAACCCCGAGCAGAGATTGGCCCCACCTAACCAGCCTCCCCCAGTTTATATACAAGGTATGGCATTCAAAGGTATAGAATATCTTTTTGGCCAGTTTGGGTCACATGTCCTGGCCATGGTCCCTCCCAGCCTCTCATGCTCCCTGCCCACTGGCAGAGTATGGGACACTGAGATGTCCTTGGCTTAGGGTGAGCACTGCTCAGCAACAACCAGAACATGTGTGTTACCAACTTTATACTAAATCCAAAACTCAGCACTGTACCAGCAGCTATGAAGAACATTAACTCTATCCCAGCCAAAAACAGGACTCTTGGGATCAGAACACCAGACCACATGGCCTTGTACACGATCAGAGCAACCTGAGTCACATCAGATCCCTACAGCAGAACAAATTCACAGCACAAATCACATCATTATAAAAGCCAGGGTTTACATTCCTTTCACCAAGAATAGAATGCAATCCCAGGGGTTTTTATTTTAATTATTCTATTGTGTAACTTCAAATATAAGGAGGAAGGAAACAAAATAAAAGGAAAATAGAAACGTAAAAACTGAAATGCTTTGCTAAAAGGATTAATGATATTGCAGCTTCAGCATTTTAAATTTCTCATTTGCTACATCAACACAAGCAGAAGCTCTTACTTTGATTACTTCTGAGTAAAATGAATCAGTACAGAAAAAAACTATTAAATATCTATTAAATAAGTCAAGACTTATCTAAAATTGCAGTTATTCTGATTAATTGCTTAGAAAAGGCAACGGCAACTGAAACTAAAATGCACTTGTTAGGAACCAGCTGGGCATGAATAGCTTTGTTAGACTTCCCAGTGGTAAAGAAAAATGAATCAGTTATTGGGCTTTGTGATGATTGTATAAAATAGCCCAAAACTTCAGAATTGCCATGTTGGTATAATACTTCAAACTCAGATTATGGGCAAGTGTTAGAACCACCTTAATTCAAGACATTTTTGTAGGAAAAAAATATTACTGGATCCCTGTAAGTATCCGAAGAGAAAATAAAACATGAACTTCTGTTATACTGGATCCCTGTTTTTACACACCTAGCTGGTGTATTTCCATGCATAGCAAACAAAAAATAAAACTGATATTTCTATGTAAAGTCCTGAATTTGGGACAGAATAACCCTGTGCAACAGTTCAAGCTAGAATTGATGGTCTAAGGAGTAACTTCGCAGAAAACACCAGTAAGCAAGAAGATAAATATGACTGGGCACATATTTGCTAAACTCTCTGTCATTTCTCCTATTACTCACAAGGCACTCTTCATATACCTCTGACACAAAGTTTCCTGTCTGTACCAATAGTTTCTACAGAATACACTACCTCACAAGAAAATAGAAATAGTGCCTGATCATTCTCTCAGCATTCATTCTAACACTGAATAAACTGAGACAAGTTATGTTTATAATCTTGGAAGTTCAAACTCATTTTACAAGACCAAAATCAATATGTATTCTAAAAAACTTCATATACCAACACAGGGAATATAAAAAGAAAAAAAAAAATATCTCTGGACCAGTGAGCAATTAGCAACTAAATCTCCTTTCCAGCCCAAATCATTCTATGACTCTTATTACATTCAAGTTGCTTTTGTGTCCTGTATTGGTAAGGCCTCCAAGCATTAGCTGATCAGCCAGAAGTTATTTACAGTTCCACTATGTGACAGAATCAGTGAGTTCCCTCCCACCAAGAACACTCTACCACTTTGTCTCCCTCTGTAGCTGCCGTATTGCCAGAAGGAAAAGTAACAAATTAATAAACCAACCATTTCAAAATTCATAAGAGAGCTGCAAATATGTTGAAAACACTTAAGCACAGAACACAATAAGAGTTTAACTGGAGAAAAATTAGCTAAGAAAAGCTTTGAGTGAGGAGTGAAAAGGAAAGCAACCAGAATAGCTAGATTCTTCTCCTGGGCATTGCCTGCCCTATTGGCATAACTGGAGACCACCCTGTTCCTCATTTGCTCAGCTTGTTGCAAAGGCCAAAAGAAGGTAGAGAGTCATTCTTAGTTCCACTTTCCCTTTCTTACTGTCCTTTCAGATTGGAGCAGGGTATTAAGTTGTTTGAAAGAAACCTGAATGCAAAAATTTTAATGCCTTATTTTCTTTATTTTCAGGCTCTTTGACTGTTTCTGTCAAGAGAAACCTTGGATCATGATATTTTGTTGCACTATTTAATGCTTTCTTTAAAAACAGTGCTAATCACCTCCCATTTAGACCAGGCAAATTTAGATTTCACTCTGTTAGCTTAGCTTTATGAGGTGCCATCCTGCATCCTTATGTGAAAAATGGATATTAAGCATAGCTGTTCTTGACTCCATGCTTATACTGTTCTAGCCAGGAGATAAGAGAGTTGAACTCCAAGGTTTCCCAGTTTCTTTAGAAGTGACTGTTTACATTGTGAAGCTTGTGTGGAACTGAAGAGGCCAAAGCTCCCAAAATCATTGGGAATCCAGTTCCTGGAAAGCATAACACACATCTGAAGGCTGACTGAATACGAAATTAGAGGGATAAGGGAAAAAAAACCCCAAAACCCAGACTGATTTCAAAGACATTCAAGCTAAATAAAGCAATAAACAGCATATTTTTCCATTGAATTTTCTCTATTAATGTACAGATCTGGCTTTGCAGTTTCATAAATACTTAGGAACAGAATGTATACAGTCACTTAATCTGCTTTTCTTTCTCTTCAAATATTTTAATGCTTTTTTATCTTTAGGTTCCTCTTGTTTAACTTGGCTGTATTTTTGTATAAGTGTTGAGGCCTGAGAAATCAGATTAATCACCCAGTTCCTGCAGAAAGACTAAACTGAAGTGATAAGTCTGTGGCAAGGATGCTCAGTGAGCATTATTTTGTAACCATTTTCAGGAGAAATGCATGTCAGTCTTTAAATTATGTTTTTATCAGTCAAGTGCAGCCATGTGCAGCTTCTGCAGTTTCAACACAAAATATTAATCTTGGAAAGTATTTCAGGGGAGTATAAATGCTTGTTCCAAAGTCTTGCTTTTCAAAAGCTCTTTTACACCTAAGAATAGGTTGTGGTTGAAGAAAATTACCTTCTCTTGTGAACAGACCTAAGAAATACTGTGCTTTCATGTAATGGGAAGACACCTACTACAGCCGTTAATGAGAACCTGTGTATCCAGCATCTGCCAGCCTGGATAAATAATTACAGTCCTTGGGTAGTTCTTTCCTCTAATGAAGCTATGCAATTTGTAGCAAAACATTGGAATTTGGTATTTCAAATAAAAGCCTGGAGTTACTCTCACTGTTGTTGTAAAGATGTCTGAACACTGCTGCTTTCTTTCATGGTGAAGAACTAGAGTGACAAAGGAATCAATTTTAATTGACAATTACATAAGCATCGTTTTAATTAACAATTATATAAGTATCACTTTTAAGGATTTTCAGGCCTCATCTAAACTGAAGAAATCAGTGACTGAGTCTGAGCATCTGATCCCAGTCATCCCCACTACCTATTGTCTCTTGCCTGGTTCAATTTTTTATTTCTCCAGACAGGTCTGTGCAAGGCAAATCTGCAACTTTTTGAAGTCTGTATACAAATCCCTTAGCATCACTCAGTTGTCCAGTCAGGCTTGCATTCAGCAGTACAGACAACCTTTCAAAGACCAGTTCCTCACTCAATATTATATTGATTTACATTATACATTTCTGTCTTAGACTGGTGTTTCTAAAATTGATTGCTTGCTTCTAGTAACTGGATATCTCAGGGGATGTTTTTGTTTGGCCAGATTCTATAGCATTGTCTTATGGAGATATGGCATAGTATATCAGCTTGTACTACCAGGTAAGGGAATACATTTTCTTTTAAAGTTTGCAAGAAAATGACCAGTCTTTAAAAGCTAGAGATGGAAGAAGCATATGTGGAAGGATATAAACAAAGGTTGTTTCAGTCCCTGAAGGTTTGAGGCTACATTCTTCCTTGACAAATCAAAGGCCATTTGTTCACTGTCAGAGAAATATACTTCATAGGCTGTTGTCACCGCCTGTATGACATACATGCCCTGGCCTCTGCTCCAGCAAGTCATAAAGGATACATTTCTAAGAAAGAGCTGCTCTTTAATCCTTGTGAAAGATACTAGTACTCTGAAGTAGTATTTTCTTTTGCTTTTTTCCCCCTCTTCTGTGATGTTTCCTGATCATACGCATGAAAGCATGATTCTTTAAACCAAAATATATTTGAGAATCAGTTCTACATTACAATTAAGAATAAAGAAAATTACTGTATAATAAGACATATGTGAGTACAGAGAGGAAAAAGGTCCAAGTAAACATACCAAAACCCCTGAAGCTCTTATGTGACATGCAATTTAAATTTAGATCACATGTGTACTTTTATCATCCTATATATAACATGCAGACTTTAACAGAATTAGCTGGGTTGAAGACCAGCTGTAGTCCATAGAGACCCTTCTGCTGATGCCTCCTGCGCAAATGTCATCTTCAGTCATCTTCTCCTCCACAAAGTCCACCTTGCATCTCCAAGGTCTCATACTAATACCATCAAACTCTGTAGTCAGGAAGCAAAATCTCTTCTTTACCACACAACCCTTTTAAATTTACACCCAAACTACTGACTTGATGAGGGCATGGGGGTGAGACTCCAGTTTCTCTGTACTGCTTACTGCTGCCCACTCTGTGCCATTTAGTATCAACCCTGACAGAATCCATAGCTCTCCCAAATCCAGCTCCTATCAACACAAAAAAATGGTGATTTCTTCAGCATTCAAATGATTCAGTGAGAGGCTGAGAGGAATGGCAGCCAAAAAACCCTATACTTCATAACTAAACTATATAGTCAACTAAATAATATTGTAATTGTGCAGAGAAACAGCTGCAGCATGCTCTAAGATTTAACTATGAGCTCCTTTAGTGCTTCATCCTAGAACTTCAAAGATAATCCAACATCAGTGTTTTTCTCTGGGGAATTTTAGAAACACCAACAAGGGATCTGGCACAGAAAACCCTTAATTCTCTGAACTTGACAGCTCACAAAGGTAAAAACGCACCTCCTCTTTGGAAAAGAAGACTTGATGGTAGATGTATTATCACGACTGCCTTGGGAAAATCTTTTTCTTTCTCTGAAGTACTGAGCTTGCTAAACTTGTTAGAAATCCCAGATTTTCCATGAAAACTGAGGGAGGATAGAAGCCAAAGGATCCAAGGCTGAGACAATAATATTTGTTTTTATTGGCAGAATATTTATATTGGCAGTGTTGTGATGAGTCAATTTACATTGATTGCATTTGTGAAGGAAGGAAAGCAGTAAGGAAAGGGAACTTCTTTTCTTTCATTTTCTTTTTGAAAATTATAGAATAATAATTTTCCCCTAAATGTTTTGAAGTGAATCATCATATCTGTTGAAAAGTTAGTATAAGAAAAATAGCATAAATTTGCTAAATAGTTAATTGTTTAATTATGTTTTTGGTTTTACTACTTTTTTTCTAATATAAGTATTTGGTTTGTTCCTGTGAAAAGAATATCTCTAAACTGAACACTTTGACATTCTATCGTCCGATGTAATAAATCATTTTATAGTGATTCAACCTTTTCCTTCTTCAATCACTTGAAAATTCATATTGCTTGATTACTTCAAACTCACTGAGCTATTTGGGAAGTCAAATATTCCTGGAGTGCTGCTGCAATATTAATAAGAACAAAACTACTATTTCTATACCCTTAAAATCTCCTATGGGTCTTTCTTAGTGCTTTCAGCAGAGGTGCCAGGTTATATACTGGCAAACACAGATGAGAAAGGCTAAGGTGGCCAGATTCCATAATACCACAGGACAAGAGAGACAAGTATGTGTCATCCTCTGTTCACCTGATGACAGAAACTTCCAACCTTAATTTACTATGAAAATGATTATTTCTCCTCATTTAAGTGTTATTACGCTACTTACCTTTAATGTGATTTGACTAATACTTTTTTTGAGAATAGGGCCGCATGCAGTGAAAGAAAGTATTTTTCAGTGTATATAAAAGCTTTATCCCTTATTTCAGGATTTTGACTGATTCTGAATAAATTCACTAGAGGTCTCAGCTTTGGAAATAATGATGAAGTCTCATCACAAGGGCAATCTTGCAGGCTGTCACAGCTCTAACAGCACTCTCTTGCAAAACTTTCCATCTGATCTTCAGAATCTTTATGTAAAATTGAGGATTTTCACTCAGACCAAAACTCTGAAAAACAGCTTTGCCTCATGCTTACTTCTCCAGGCAGACCCTTAGATCACACTAGAATGCACTAGAAGAGATTCCTGTAAACAGGTTCATCATTTCTCCTTAAAGGCCTTTTCTGGGTCTCAGTGAAACAGAATATCAGGACTTAAAAAAATAGCCACTGTTACTTACCTTTCAGAAATTATATGCTATTCTTTTTAGCCTGTATAACGTATCTAGTTGTCCCTTGTCACCTTTACAATAATTGTAAGCAACATAGGTAGTGACAAAAATTATTTTGTTGTCAGATGGCCTGAGTTGTCTGGAAATGTCTGTCTCTTCCCATCAATGATAAAGGAACCCAAGGCTGGGCTGACATAGGTACCACAGTTAAATACCTGAGGTTATGTGGAATGAGTCAGGAACTCACAGCACAAGCACAGTACAGGAATGGCTATTTCTAGATTCTTTCTGTGTGCTATTAAGAAGGCAGAAACAAATACTTGAACAAATTTTATTAGTACTGTGTCAAACCTTTTTTACATGATGTTACACTTCCAGCTTGTCTTAATGTCAAATAGCATGTAACTGAGTCATGTCTTCTTGTGAACCATAACAGGGTTGCTAATAAAGCCTGTAAGGTCAGCTATTTAGAACAACCTCTAATTTAAACAACTGCAGCACCCTGATAATGAAATGCTATTGTCTTTTATGCACAGCAGGCAGAGTAAAACATACCCTCCTCATCCACCTAAAAAACCTAACAAGCTTGGCCTTGTACTTGACGAACACAGCATAGGCATGTTGCACTTTGCAGACTTTCAGCAATTTCTACTTTCTCTCCCACAGATTTTCTTTTCTTAAAATGTCTTACTTTTGTAAAATATCTCAAGAACCAACATATTTCAACCCTGAAGAATATCATCCTATTATTTATAGAAGAAAGCCAAGTGTCTCTGCAAAGAGGGCTTGTTGATAGTTTTGTGTAAACAGTTTCCTTCCTCTTTGAAAAATACCCTAGAAGTTCAAATGCCAGCACCCATAATTGAATCCTATATGACTTTCAAAATGCAAGATCCACTTTATCAAAACACTGCCATATTGAACATCTCTCCTAATTTTTCTATTTTAGTTCCTGGAGCTGGAAAGTTTAGAAAGTAATATTCTTTGTTCAACTGGTTATATATAGATCTGATCTCTTTGGAGGCATAAGAGTGAGTTCATCTAGCAAATATTTGTTTTTCTCATAAATCTTTTGTTTGACAAAGTGTGCACATATTGATGGAGGCAATGCATGAAGATACCCTTTGCTATTTTAATCTTGATAGCTAAGGCTTACACTAAATCAAGGAAGGAGTAAGGAAGGCAGTGAAGATTTCTCTGCAGACATCTAGTGGAACAAAGAGAAGACAGATTAAAAGAACAAGCAGATGGGCTTAAAACAAGTTTGCTTTGGCTGTCGTGTTTTATTGTTCAATAAACACTCAATGGAGAGAGCCAGGCAGTGGAAAAAATTGCACTGCAACAGCATGCAGAAGCTTCAGTGACAGTAGGTTCAATTGTGCCTCAGTTGCTCCTATGTTAGACCAGTAAAATCTAGCAAAGGCATGGATTAGTTAGTTTTTGCACAGAAAGACAGAACACTTTGTGACATGGTATCCTAGGGTGACTTTGTGATGCTTGTATCCCCAATTGTCTATTCTGTTTGTGCTGGATATTAAGTTCTACACCTTTAAGACTGGTTCCAAGAGTGAAGGGGGGGAAAGAAGAAGAGCGCAGTTTGTTTGCAGAAACTGACTGGTTTTGTCACAGCTTTTCTTAGAAAAATCACTTCTGTGGGTGGCTTGTCTCCTCACCAAATGTCAATCAATGCAAAACCAGCACACATGGTCCTACATTTACCCCAGGTTTGTAGAGAAGCTTGTAGGTGCATTAGCAGGACTCCTTCAAACCAACTTCTGCTGCTGCCAGTCTCACCAGAAGGGTTGTGCACTGTTGGTTAGGGGTTTGCACTACTGGTTTTTCTGTTTGAGGCAGATAAACCAGCAACATTTCTTCTAATGACAATGCAGAAAAGGAATTGAAATGAGAGATTTACATCATACTTCATTAACAGAAAGTTTCCTCTTTGAGTTAATTACTTCCATCAAGTGTTTGAAATAAAAAGATGCTGATCTTAGTTCATGAATAGTTTAACTAGAGCTGCGATGAGAGGGTTGCAACCTGTGTGTAGCATATACCATTTAAAGGTTATTGATACCTTCTGAGACATCATTAATTACTTATTGCTGAAATTAATTTCTCCGTACATGGGCTCTGGGCCTCCAGAATTCAGTCTCTGTTACCACAGGGTAGAAATTGCAGTTGATACAGTAAATTGTCTAACTTGCTTCCACATTTTCAATGCCTAGTGAAGTAATTCTTCTAAATGATGCACAGTTTCCTTTCCCAGACACAAATGCAGAGAGAGATGTCTCTGGAATGAACTTGGATGTCTTATCTTGAACAGACAGGATCTCAGTCTGTGCATACCTCTGTCTATTGACTGTATAAGGAATTTCTTCACATATTCTAGGAAAATTGCTTCACCACAACTTAATGCTGTACTAAGCAGATGTGCCCTGTGATTTAAGAACATATTTTCTTAGCAGCAATAAGTACACCTTCCACAGGGACACCTACACCTCATTTAGTCCTGCTTGACTATTTGATTTTCTTCTATAACAAGGTGACCTGAAGGCTGTTGCTATGAGCCACCTGGACTTTAGTAAAGCCTTTGACACCATTTCCCACAGTGTTCCTCCTGGAGAAACTGGAAGGTCATGGCCTGGATGGGAATACCCTCCATGGCTTAAAAAACTGTTTGGATGACTGGGCCCAGAAAATGGTCATGAACTAAATTACATCCAGTTGGTAGCTGGTCACTAGTGGTGGCTCCATGCTCAGTGTTGAGGCCAGTCCTGTTTAATATGTTTATTTATGATCTGGATGAGGAGGTTAACTGCACCCTCAGTCAGTTTGCAGAGGACACCAAGCTGGGAAAGACTGTTGTTCTGCTAGAGAATAGGAAGGTTATACAGAGGGATCTGTAAAGGTTGGATCCTTTACAAGGTTGAAGCTGACAGTATGAGGTTCAACAAGGCCAAGTGCCAAGTCTCGTACACGTGCCATAACCACCCCAGGCAGCACTACGGGCTGAGGGCACAGTGGCTGGGAAACTGCCCAGTGGAAAAGGCCCTGGGGGTGCTGGTCAACAGCCACTGAACCTTAGCCAGAGTGTGCACAGGTGGCCAAGAAGGCCCTGGCCTGTATCAGCAACAGTGTGACGAGCAGGACCAGGGCAGTGATAGTCCCTCTGTACTCAGCACTGATGAGGCCACAAATCCCTTGTTCAGTTCTGAGCCCCTCATTTACAAGAAGGACATTGAGGTGTTGGAGCAAGTCCAGAGAAGGGCAATGGAGCAGAAGAAGGGTCTGGAGCCCAAGTCTGATGAGGAGTGGCTGAGGGAACTGGGATTGTTTAGCCTGGAGAGTAGGAGGTTGTGGTCTTATTGCTCCAAGTCTCTTCTTCCAAGTATTGAGTAATAGAATGAGAGGGAATTACCTCAAGATGCATTGTGGAGGCTTAGATTGGATGCTGGGAAAAAATTCTTCACTGAAAAGGTAGTCAAGAACTGGAACAGGATGCCCAGGGAAATGTTTGTGTCACAATCCCTGAAAGCATTTAAAAGATATGTATATGTGACACTGAGGGACATGGTTTAATGGTGGACTCAGAGGTGCTGGATTAAAAATTGGAATTGAAGTTTTTTTCCAACTGAAAGGATTCTATAACCAATTAGAAGACTTTGTACGTGTAGCAGATAATCTACTGACCTAATTCATACTATTTAACCATCTGTGGACTTCTTATCCATAAACATGGAGACTTTTACATGATTTACAAAGCAAACAAATGACCTGGTTTAGAGAACCTAACTCTTGCATGGAAAAATGTTTATCAAATTTTTTGATTACTATAGCTGAGAGTCTACAGAAATGGGTCTTCTGGAGACATGGACCTAAACGTGTATATATCACTCCTCTCAGTTGTGCAATTCTTAGACTAAACATATCTTCCTTTGGTGTCAAAAATGTCCAAATATTATCAGAGTCTGGTTTTTGTGAGGTTTTGTTATTTTTTACATGGAGACTTCTGAGTGCACCTTTGCAGCCTTTTGACAAATATTCGTATACACAGTGACTTGCTACACATGGCTGCTGTGTTTCTGCTTATGTTTCAGGTGTGGGTTAATTTTAAACACAGAACAATTCTTAAGATGCTGTTTCTCGAAAGTCATTCCTGCTAACAGAGTCAGTAATTATGTTTTTGCATCTGAAAGACTTTTAATGAGAAATTCATTATAATTAAATATTGAAAACTTTACTTAGAACACAGCAACTTTTCATTTCAGTTGTTTAAAATTATTTTCTCTAGGAATTGCTAAAATAGTTTTGAAAATCATTAATTATTGCTTTCTATCATGCCTATGCTGGTTTCTGTAATAATATGATGTGGATGATATTAGCTATAAGAATTTAATTGGCAAACATGTTCAAGTCCAACCTGATTTAGAAGTAACTGCAGACAAAGAAAAACTTTTTTTTCATTGAAATGAAGTGTTTAGATACCGACATCAAATAACAGCTTTGAAATTACTAGGCATGTTTTCATTGAAAATTTCACTGAATTTTTGACATTATTGTGAAACATTTTTATTTCACTGAGGCTGTATTTTGCATAGTAAACTAGGAAGAACTAATGATTCCTTTTTAAAAAGTCCTCTTTTGAGCAGAAGCAAACAGATGGTTTTCATTATCAAAACCAAACAATTTTTTTTATCCTGCAGCATCACTTTCCTAGAAAACGTGAATTGATCCATGAAGTCTGAATATCATATTATTGAATTTAATATTTAATTTAGTTTGAAGCTGATTTACCTGTAACATTTTCCCTGAAATTCTTTCTAATAAGGCTTGAACTCTTGTTAATTGTTTAAATATGTCAAATTGTTAAACCCACACCCTTTTTCACTCTACTCTTTGCTAGTACATGTTCTGCAGCCTCTCACAACTCAGAAAAACAGGTCCTGCCCCTAGGAATAGAGAACATCTAGAGGCCCAACTAGAGGTATTTGGGAGAGTTTTAGTAGTTAAGCAGCTGCATTTCTACAGGGAGAGAAATTAAAATCTAGAATTTTTTTTAATCAAAACTTAAAAAAAGTTAATTTAGGATCAAAAAAACTTTAGAAAACTTAGTTCTGGCTTCTTTAGATAGGTTTCAATATGACACGTACATTTACTTAAGGTTTTTAAAGAGAGAAGTAGAAAAAAGCTTATTAAAATCTTTCCATACTCCTAATTTGAAATGTACAGAATTTAACCTTTTCACATCCTATTTACAATATAAGGTATTCCAAATTTATCGGAGATTTTGTATTTGTCAAGGAAGAGAAAGGCTATCAGCATAACCTAAGAATGGAAAGGACTAAAAAAAAGAAAAAAACAAACCAGCCAATGTTCACACATTTGAGAAGTAAGAGAGAAAAGCTCAAGAGTGACATACTTAAAAATTCCTATTTCTTCTGTGTTGATATGAGAATGTCCAATAACAAAGCAAAATGAGACAGTACTACCAAGAATTATAACCTCATCCTGTTACTGTATTTGAGCTTACACAGCTATAGCTTAAATGAAATGGGACATTTAGCATGAGGCCAAAATGAAACAGAGATATAAATGACCAGTATAAGTATTTAAATTGCACTAATTAAACTTATGTGAAACCAGATGACATTGTTTCAGCCTATTAATCTCCCCTTCTTTATTTCACATGTAAGGGAAAATTAGTAAGCAAATAAGTAAGAAAATTTGTCACATTTTTGTAGTTATATGTGTAATACCTAAACAGAACAAAAGCTAAAATGAAGCTAAATGAACAGTGAGAGAAACTGGGCTTTTGCTGTGATATCTCTGTTAAAAACTCTGAACATATATGACAAGAGAACACACATTTTGCAATGAGTGGAAAAGACTATTACCTACTAATCAATAAAGAGATCTACTATTCTCTTCTACTTAATTGCATTGATGCACCAGAGATTTGCAATTAACTTGAACTCACATCTGCTTGGGAACCACATACAGAGCTTGGAATTTGCCTTCTACATCCTTATGTGGAGCTGCAGTCAATTCAGATAACATTTTAATTTGGTTCAGAAACCTGGGAAACCTATTTCTCACTGCTCATTGTGTACTTAGAATCTACCACAATGAACTTGTGGCAGCCATCATAAAACCAAACTCTCCTTTACTTTAGACAGTGCTAAACAGCATGTAATTGGACAACAAAATGTCTGTGCCCAGTGCGGGGTGGCTGTGTGACTTCAGGAAACCTCTTGTTTGCTGCAGGCTGTAGCCCAGGTGACAGCAGGTGTCAGAAGCAGGCACCACAAGCTTCAGCAATGTGTCTTTGCTTACTGTCAAACAGCACTAGTGGTGCAAAATGAACACAGAAAAAAAAAGGCACCTTGAATGTTCTGTCCCATGGGCTATGCTACAAAACCCCACATATTCTGGCAGATGGCCTCTCTAACTCTGAACAGTTATTATCCACAGTCTTACCAGACATTATCCTGCTAGGTAAAGTTGAGACCATAAATCTTTCAAGCTCATTAGTCATTAATAAAGAAGATTGATGATTTTATCAGGGAAGTTTCTTTGTTGATAATACACTGTAGGTTACCTCTGACTCCATGGACCGAGAATTGATATCATTGAGATGCCTTCTGACAGCACATGAATGAGAATCACAGTATTATTGCAAGTGTGAAAGGAATGGAAATGCAAGAGATGAGCAACTTTCACTGCGGAGAATCTCAGATCCAATTGGTATAGAGTTCTTGGTTTGTGGAAGGCCCACTTCAGCAGCAAAGTGGGGAACATGGACAGCTCTAAAAATGAACGCGCTTTCTCAATTTCCACAAACATACCAGGGGCTTGCAGACCACTACACAAAGCACTGCTTAATCATTTGAATTTCAAGGGACCTTCTCTGTTCAATACAAGGTATTTCTAGATCAACATTTCAAACATCATGTCATTTATAAAGTCCTCAAAAACTCTGAGCTTGGTAATTTTCTTTACTCATGTTTGTCAATTTTCATTTCTTTACACAATGAATACTCTTCACCATGCACTTGTTTGCTTCTACAAGTACCCTCAATCTGCCGTTCCACACCATGCTGTGTCTTAAGATTAAACCAAGTTATATTATCCAAAGCCTACTACACCCCTTTACTAGACTTAGTTCTAATATGTTTCATGTTTGCTCGCTTAAAATGCCAAAAGAAATTACTGCTAATAATTTTTTGGTATTATTTTTAACTTGAAAGGAAAAAGTAATACTTCACTCTTGAGCATTTAATCATAAAAAACAATGTAAAAGGACATATGCATCATTATTTTGTCACTTTTAGCTGCAATTTTTGGACTGAGACTGGAAATTCTGGACAACCAGACCTGAGTGCTTACTTGTGGAGCTCTGACCTCAGCCCCAATATGGTGTTAGAATGTCCTTTGGTAATAGCATGAATAAAGGTTGAGTTGTTAGGGATGAGTTGTAAGACAAGAGGGGAAGACAATGCATTCTTATCTGTTTTGCTGTTAATTCAGGGGAGCATTTAAAGAAACAGAAATAGTAGTTGTTAAGTCTGGAGCAGTATCATCTGAAAATAATTTATAAAAGCAGTGAATATATTGCCTAAAATACTGTACTATCAAGAGCTCCTGGCTGGGTTCCAGGGCCAAGCTGAAAGAATTCTCTGACCCTGGAGGCTGCAGGGATTCAGATGGAGGTTGTGTCTCCTGCAACATCCTTAACACAAGAAATAGAAAGACCCTGATGATGATCTATATGGACCAGGACAGCCAGAATCCAAGCAACTGCTATGCCTGAGGTAAGTTTCTTGATCTTAGAGCTGCACCTACCAGAATACTGCAGTAATAATCAGAAATAAAATAACTGAACAGTCACAGAGGCTACTGTTTGCTTCAGCAACTAGTATGGAATGCATTTTCAGACACATTTAGTAAACCTTGATTTTACCTCAGCAAGAATCAAGTGACAGGGATAGTGGGAAATATTTATAGAAATGAAAAATGTGTGTAAAATATAAAAGATTTATCAATTTGGAATTGTTTCACTAAATCAGCATGGCCTGATGTTTTCTATTATGAAGAATTAATTATGTAATCAGCTGTATTACTGCAACTCAATTAGGCACAGCAATCAAATGCGACCATAAAAAACATTTCACCCTACATGTGCCTATCACTGTCTATCTCAAATTAAGAAAATTCAAGCTTTGTGTTAAGGTTTAAAAAAAGCCAAACAAACAATGAGAGGTGAGAATTTTATTTCAATGCATGAATCCTTGTGAACACAGAAGTCCAAGCTTCAGTGTCTTAAATGACTGTAAGAAAGGATTGCCATTTCAAGAAATAGAAATAATGGTTGTTAAATCCGGCAAAGTATAATCTGAAAATAATTCATGAAGGCAGTGAATATGTTGCCTGAAACATTATACTATAAAATATAACATTATGCAATACTATGAAGTCAGAGACAATTCAGGTTTTTTTCCATCAGTATTTCAGTAGCTCGCTACCTCCACAGTAGCTTCTTGATTACTAAATTGTATTTCAAATAAACAAAAGAATCATTAAATGTTTGGTTATTATTTCTTCAAACTTATCTAATGTACTTAATAACTTACCAAACACACTTACTATTATATTTTTCAGAACAGAGTTTTAGCAGTGGTAGACAGACTAGCTCAATTTAACACAGAAGTTTCTTAAGTGTTTGTTGTAACGAATATGAGCAAATACTATACACTTACATTTGTCTTGCCTATAAATGTCCATAGTTCAGCTGACTTGCTATGTTCCCTAATAAGACAATACAACATATTCTGACATGATGATGTGCAGGGATTAGGTGAAGGTTTGAAAATATCATGGGAACTGTCTTCCTAACTCATTTTTTGTGTCTAGCTTCTTTTGCTTTTGCATGCGCAAAAAACCTGGAGTGTTTTTAAAAAGATATGCAGGCATCCTCTGGTTCCAACTGAATGTACACATTGGTGAAGCAAATGTATGAATTTTTAACTTCAATGGACACCAATAGCCAGGTATTTCTATTTTGAATTCTTTATGAAAGAGAATCTGAATGTCAACATTTCTGGGAGTCATGCATGGCTATTAAATTTCAGTTTCAGTATCTATAACAGCTACTTTTTGAAGAAAGCTCTCTACAGAGGTAACTCTAGTATGTGTCTAAACACATAGCTGCCTTTTTTTGTAAGACACCGTCCAAGTTAAAGTATGCTTTATATATTTCTCACCCTATTACTGAAGAGCGCTTCAGAGCACAACTACTGAAGATTACGTCTATTCAGATGTAAGGGAAAAAAGTTTCACAGAATTTGTGCTAGAAGAGAACATTTTAATTCTGATACTATCAAACTGTAACAACTATTCAAATTCATCTAATTAAAACTATTAAAAGAGCAGAAATCTAGTAGAACAAAAAAGATAAGCAGAAATTTGTCTCAGTTAAAAGGATGTATTTCAGGCTCTTATCTATCACATTACTACTACTGAATACACTTAAATATTCTCAGCACACTCACCTCCTTTTGACGGTACTTAATTGCCAGTTTCAATCTTGCAAGATCATTACCACTTTGTTCTTCTATCAAGCTATTGTCATCTCTGTAATTAAGAATAATTTCCAATTCCCTGGAACTCCGTGTCTGATCCAGGAGATCTTTTGCAAATTGCTTGCATTGCCGTGACAGTTCCTCATACTCTGACTTAAACTCATTTTCAACTTTACTCAGTTCTTGCAGCTCCCAGCTCAGTTGAAAAGCGGTAAGGAAAGGATCCTCACTGGACAAAGCAATCAATGATGGGCTCGCCAGAGCCTTGTAGATATTGAGTCTGGACCGAGAGTGGCGGAGGCTGTCCACATCTGAGCTTGAGACACATTCGACACAGTTACAGCGCACCTCGTGTGGCCTGGGCACAGACACTCCTTTCTGCACAAGGAGCTTTATGATTTCATAATTGTTGGTGTGGGCAGCCAGAATAATAGGTGTGATATCCGGCGTAAATTCTGAAAACTGCTTGTCCAGAAGCACTGGTGGCACCTGTGAAAGAAGGCAAAAACCCTTACAGGCCTCCTCATTGAACAAGAGTTACAGAAAATAAGACTAAAAATGGTTTACCAGGTAATACACTTACTGATGGATCTTTATTTCTGTCCAGAGTTTAAACATAACTACTCAATCACCTAAGACAGTGTCTTTCCAATTAATGAATTGCTATAAACAGGGTGTGATTTTTCATAGAATCTGTTTATATATAAACAACTTATGGACAATTACTTGTTAGAGCAAATTATTAGATAAAGAAGGATGAGTTAAACACAAATGCTCCTCCCCCATCCCTTGAAGTGAGCAAGATGGAAATTTTTTGTTGTCTCTCACCGGTTTATCTCAGTTTCATAGGGAAGAAAGAATCATGGGGGGCATAACTGTGAATCTCTGAAGGAAGCAATGACCAGGACACAGGCAAGTTAGGCAAGGCAAATAAAAGGGTCAAGTAAATGAGAAGAAAATATGTATTTTCTTACAGAGAATGTTGAAAATAAGGCTGTGTAGAGAAACAAAGGCACTTGTTGAAAAGAGCTTAATGTCTTAAGGCTCAGTTCTACATTTTCCTGCACAAATGAATATAATCTGTTTATAGGAAAATAGGGGAGTTAGTAGAAAAAAGGTCCCTGGAGACCATTTTTAAAGCCTCTTCTGATATGAATTTCTGTTCTGTCAGTCTTCTTTATACTGTCAGGGTTTTCATTTTAGGCTTGTTTCTTTATTTTACATTACCAGGCTCTGAAGTCTTTCCCAGGTCAAGACAATTTGTTCAATTAGTATGATTAAGAATGTGAGTGTAATTTTAGCCAATGTCAATCAAAAAATGTTATTGGCATAATGACTTTTACAGACTGCCTTTGGTCCACAGCTCAATAGCCAAGTACAAAACTCAATCCACAGGGCACCACAGAGAGGTGCTCTGAGTGATGCTCTTTCAGGAGGAAGAAAAAAGGAAAACTCAAAGCTAGAAAAATAGATGGCCATTTCAGGGAGGAAAAATTTTTTGATGCGAGTCTCATGTCAGCACCATGGCCTCACTGCCAGGTGGAAAAAACAGAAGTGGAGTGGGAGTAGCAAAATGGGAGTGGAAAGTCAAGACTGTAGATCCAGCATTCAGGACTGTAATCACACATCCCTAGGGAAGCAAAACCTGCCTGGCCAAAGTGTATTGCTGCCAGATTCTGAGAAGGTATATGGAGTCAACAGGCAGAAATCCCTTTTCTCCCCTCTCATGCATTCAGACGTGCATGCTTGACTTGGCACTGAGTCAGGCTGGAACTGAGTTTGTTTTAGCACAGGACTGTGGGCTGACAGAGCTGGCACACCCACCCACATGATCCCATGCAGAGAGTGCAGCTATCCTCACGGGTGAATGTTCACAACCAGTGGTTCTGAGCCAAGCAGCTTCTTTGCAACTTCACTTCTGCCTACTTTATTCTGACGTACAAACATAATGGTGTAGTGTTTGCAGAGAAATATGGGTTAAATATTACTCATGAGGTAAGGAACCCAGCTGAGAGTATACTAAAGGTCCATATGGATGAAGGGAACACTTGGGTGCAAGAACAAGCGGAATCTTTGTGTGCTATGCCTGGTCTCAGACCAGAAACCACAACTCTGGACATACGACTTCCCGGAGGACTCCGTGGCTCTGCCCACGCTGCTCTGTCGGGTCTCTTCCAGGGTACATCTGGGACATCTCCTGGGGATGCCCAGGTGCCCAGATCACATCATTATTCCTGTCCAGTGTGAACTGGGCTTGAAATCCACGTATGTTTTCTCTCCTGTCTTTGGTGTCAGTGCGGGAAGTGAGACTTATTTCCAACCCCACTACCCACAGGTTGTTTCAGTTTTAGATTTGTTTTCTTTTTACTTATATATTATACAGGAAAAAAAAAGAACACTGCATGCCTACACACACACTTTTCGTGCTCTCTAAATTGTAGCTATGGCCAGTGTTTTGAGACTAGAATGGCATGAAAATGGTGGTAGAGATCCAAACTTTGCATCAGTAGAAATGAGATTTTGGGCTATCACAGAACTGAAAAAGGTTTACAGAGAGGTGTGTGTTGTGTTCTGACAGTGTCTGCTACAAGCAGTGAGACTCCCCAATGGCCTCAGGTTCAGGGTACCAGAGTGCAAAGGAGAGAGCAGCAAGGGCAGAAAACTCAAGGACAGAAAGCTGTAACTTCAAACTCACTGACTGCTCAGAGTATAACTCTGTCACTTCATATGTTGCTAGTTTTGTACTTTCTGACAGTACTAAAGCAACATTTGCTTCAAGCCCTGCCAGAACTGAAGGTTATCTTAAACATATCATCAGCTGCAAGCTGCAAGCTTAATTCTGAGGAATTAAGACACAGCTTCAGATGACATGGCCTTACAGTGACTGACTTGTACATGGGGTCCATTTCCTTACGAGCTGTTTGCTTTTTCTCATAGCTTATCAGAACCTTTCATCTTACGCTAACTCAGATTCAAGGCTAATGCACACATTTTGGAATTCATTGCATCAGAATTTACCCAAACATAGAAGTATTTATTAAATCTTTTCAGCCTTAACTTACAGAAACATTTAAACTTAAAGGGCAAACCCTAAGACTTCAACTTTAATTACATCATGACTTTAACCCCTGATCATTTAACATCCTATTTTACAGTTTTGTACTAATTTAAATGAAAGAGAGAATATCAAAGTAGTAAGGTCAAATTATTCCCTCATCTGAAGCAAAATGAAGTACTTATTTTTGAAAAACTGAGCACTCTCGTGGCATTCAGAAAATTTCAACATCTAACAGTTGACCCGGAGTACTTGCTCTTAAGTTATCAGACTTACAATGAATTTTACTTTCCAACTACTAAAAATAATTCTCTTTAAAGAGAACCAAACCAAATAACCAGCACACACTGATATTAGCCACACATTTGGAAGCTTTGACAGAACACTTTCAGGAAACATTCGAGTCTTCCTTAAATCCTGGAGGATGGAAAGATACTAGGTCTTACAGTCACTGACTGTGACTGTGACTTCCCAAGGCTCAGCAGTAGTACAACTATATTAAACGTTTTGGAGTTAGTGTGCTATGTTTGAGGCTGCTTAAACTTGGCAAAATCACATAATTTTTGACTTCTTACATTTTGTGAAGAATTTCTACTTCAACACAATTTATAGGTGTGAACAAAGAGGTTTGATGACTATGTATATTTGTTATGAATGTCTATGTGATTAGTAGACAATAAGAAAACAAAGCAGAAAATAAAGGATAGCTCAAAGTCTGAACACTTCAGTACTCAAGGGCACGAGATTTTTTTTTGTCACATTTTTTTTCCCTGCACTCAGTGTAAGTGGGAATGAGTCAGTCTGGTTTGGACATCTAACAATTCTTTTAGATACCAAATGGAACAGTTGTCTTCAATGTTATTTCCTGTACGGTCTGGGTGAAGACAAGCTCCTTCGCTATGACAGGAAGAGAAATCCAGGTTAAATTAATGCCAATTTGGTCTGAGATGTTTTCCTGTCCCCATGGAATCAAAAGAGAGACCAACTGTTGATCATCTCTTAGACATCCAGGACACAGAAAAACACAACAGTCAGTTTGTACAAGGAAGAACGTAAACCCCATGTGTGTCCTTTTCTCCATCTAGATTGCTCATAATAGCTCTCATTACTGCAATATCTCAACAGAGAGACTGAAAACTGCAGAGTCCATGTACCTGCTGTTGAAATGCAAGAGCTCAGAACCTATGGAAATCTATCTCCTTGGGCAAGCAGATAGATTCCCTGGCTCTTGTCCTTGTTTATTTATTTGCAATTATTTTTGTCTTTTGTTTGTAAACAAAAGCAGATCCCACTTGCTTTTAGGCAGTTAGTTTGGAATTAATATCTGAGTCATGTCCATCATGACAGCATGATTGGAGAAAAAACCTAAAGCAAAGGCAAAAAGAGAATATATGACAGAGAAGATGAATACATATGTCATGCAGTACCAGATTATATAAGGAAATTACTATTATGAAAGTGTGTCATCAAAGTCTCAGCTGCTTTATCACTATTTTTCTATAGCTGTCATCAGTCAAACACCTTGAAAATGCTTAACTCTACATTTCTGTACAGCCCACAACACATAAGTTATCGCTATGCATACACATTTCCATGCTTTACATTCTGGCTTGTTGAGTTCTTCTTTGGTTTGCTATTATTGTATCATTATTGTACCACCTGAAATGTGTCCTGATTAAGACAAGGAAGTAGTTCCCCTGGGAAGGGTTCAAAAATTCCTCCTGTTGCAACTCCTTTGCTGTGGACTAAGTCACCAATAAACATTCAGATATATAGAATAACTTAGAGGTGTCATGTCAAGACAACTTGAAATCAGTTGTCACAGCACTGAGGGATGCTGGGATTCACCTTGAAACTATCCTCACAAGACCATGCAAACAGCAGGACTGCAGTGGTGGCTCCTGATTGTTTGGAAGTACTTTTCCCCATCCCAGGGTGCTCACTGTGCATTGCACAGCTGGCATGCTGTGGGGCCATCAAGGACATAAGGCAGGCAAGTGGATGGAAGTGGCCAAGCTGAGCTCAGGGATAACATCATTTTCAAGTGGTGTGTGTGACACTGGCCGTGCAACACCCATCTGGTACACCGTCATTGTCTGCTTTCCAGAGGCAACTTCCCTGGCCTCCCTGCCAAGGAGGCCTCCCTGCCACTTGTTTACTGTCCTTGAACTCCTTACATTTCCTAAAGGTAAGTACCACACTCTTAATCTGCTACTGAGTTATTATCTTTCATTGGATAATATTCTACCTCCGTGTCTATTTTCTTCTTTTTTGTAGGAAACAGACACATAACAGATGTAGAAAACAGGGGTCTTAGGCATTGTAATCTGACTAATAACGGTCTGAGGACTAAATGTAAAGGATTTAGTAATATTGTAACTTCTTAGGAATGCATATTTTCATAAGACTTAATTACAAATTGTGTCCTTTAATAATTTCATACCCACATTTTACCTCAGTGCTGGCAAGATGTTTAATGATTGTCTTCCAGTTTTTTTTTTCCTCTGGAGTCTAATATAATTCCAGTCATGAATTAAAGCCAGGTAGGTATAGCAAAAAAATAATAATTAAAAATTGGATATTTTTGTGCGGACACTTCTTAACAAAATATGAGAGATTTTTTTTTTCTTATCTTGAAAAGTTCCTTTATTAAAGTATTTCCCCATAATCTAACAATAAGAAGGGACAATCCCACATTTTTTCCAGATTGAATTATTGTGATTATACTGTATGATTTTGACAATTCTAACTATTAATTTTACAAAATGTCCCTAATATTTTCTTGTGAAAATATTCTATTTCATGTCATGCAAGAAAGATGTCTAGCAGAGAGGAGTTCTGATAAGCAACCCAAGATATATATCTAATTTTATAGAGCTGAAATTGGTAAGGTAAACGCTCCCATTAGTATTGAGTTCAGCATAATTCATTCTTCAGACACAAGCCATATGCTAACTAGCTCAAAACTCAATTACTGTGTTATCTCATGCGGGTAATGACCCACAGCTAGCCATGGCTTGTGTCTCTTAACCTGCACTGCTGGGATACAAGAAAGGTATTTCTCAGAAGTACTGTATTCATTATTTTGGCCAGCTCTCCAGGATGTGTGAAAAGAGAGAATGAATAATTTATGCTGAATGTGTAACGTCAGGAGCTTGCTTTTAGTCTTTCTCCTACTGGTAAGGGGGGAAAGGCGATATTCTTGCCTCTCTGCAAACCCTTCACAATGTACATCACATGTCATAATATATTTCCAAGGCTCAGGCCTAAATGCCCTCATTTGGTGGTAATATGAATCACTGTTAGCAAAATGTTAGCATTATTCACTTAGAATAATGTTTTATGTAATATCATGTCCATTAATTTTGCTGAAAATTTACTTTCAGCTTTGCTGGGACATGACTGGAAAAAGGGATGTTTGTAGTAATACAGAATCCCTGTCACATGTAAGGAGGCTTCAGTGCTTGCCTTTTTACAAGTCTGTGGATTTTGAAAAGTTAAATTTACAAGTTTGAGTTATTTTCATCTATTCTTTTTCCAAGCACAAGCTGAGTTTTCAAAACCTTGGATGTATGGTTTTTTTAACCAGCTACACTTAACCTACCCCAAGACGTGAGCTTTCTAATGCTTGTTCATGCTCATGTTATAACAGCTGAACCAATTTGTGTGTCACAAAAGTCACATCATGGACTGATCACTTCCAGTCTCCATGACAGCCACATTACACAAAAAGCATTAATGTAACACATTAAGGAAAAAAATTTGACCAATCTGTTCCTAAAGCTCTGCAGTGGTGGGTGGATATGTCACACCATTTCCTCACAATGTTTCTGATACTTCATATGCTTTACCTTTGTGCAGTTTAAGCTCATAAATCCTTTTTCTGTTTCTGTTTTCTAATTTTTCATTCAGACTTTCGTTATGGGGGCTGGAACAAGATAGCTTTTAAGGTCCCTTCCAACCCAGGCCATTCTGTGATTCTACAATAGTATGATCTGTGCTCATTCTGATGTCATCAGATGTGACCCTGACTTTTGAACAGGAATATGGTGTTGTCTAGCCTTTTTACGTTAGTCTTGTTTTAATATTCCCTGCAGAATTGTTATCTTAATTGGTCTCAATTCCAATACATACTTGGTTATTTCTGCTCCACTTAAAACCTTACTATTTTTCTTACTGAACTCTTTTTTCCCAGAAATAATTTCTTTCTTGTCAAAACCTGAATTATAATTGTATCCTGCAACAGCCTTGAGATCCCCCCACATTGTTGATTATCTACAGAATTAACACACCCTCTACTTCATCTAAAATGTGAATAAGTGCTCTGATGTGGATTGACCCCTGCAGGACTGCTCATTTCATCCCTCTGTTGAATTCACATGACCTGTTTCACCAAGTACTGTTGGCAACTCCTGTGAGTGTGGTTTTCTTAGACTGTATTTTGAATGACAGTATATGAAATCTTACAAATTTAGAGCTATATGATATGTACTGCTTTTCCCCAACATGCAGAGCTTGCTATCTGGTGATGAATGATAATTATATTGTTATGACAAGCTTTGTTCCTGACAAATCTTAGTAGACTGCTATTCATGTCTCTACCTTCTTCTAGGTGCTTACAAGCAGAATGTTTATTTTCTTCAGGGTAGTCCCTGCTGTAAAAACTACAGAATTCTTTTATTTGTAAAAAGAGAATATGGAATGGAAGGAAATGCTGTAAAATTATTTGGCAACAGTTACCATACAGAAGCAAAGGAAAAGATATTGGATTTGACAGGTTTAGGACATAAATTTTTTGGGTGGGACTGATGCCAAATGACTTCAGTGCTTTATTTCTCATTCTTTTTTTTTTTTAATTTAAATTTCTCCTCCCTGTATCTCTGATAGAACTCTGATCCAAAATACTGCCTGTACACAACACCACTCATTTTCAATTAATGTTTTTCTGTGAGCATTATGAGTGAAAGGATGTGCTGTTTCATCAGTCAACACATGTAGCGTTGCTTGAGCAACAGTGGGAAATTCCTTAAAAGCAGACACTCAATAGAAGACTTGCAGGATATTTAGAATTTGTTTTCAGCTATGGAACTTACACTTGCTCTCCCCACATACAATTTTTAAACAGGTAAAGGAGTGTTTCTAGTAGGAGTTCTGGGCATTGCTTGACTGATCATAATGAGGAGTGACAAGCAGAAGTTGTTTTCACTCAAAGGACAGTGAAAGAAAAGTAAAATGGTTTGGAAAAAACATGAGAGCTTGGAAAGGAGAAAGATCTTAACATGGAAAGGATTAAAGGGGAACTTGAATTATTTATTTCCATCCTGATAAAGCTCATCTATACCTCTCTCAAAGTTTGCATGATGAGTAAAGTCAATACCTAAATGTTCTGAATGTTCAAAGTAGATCTAGGGGGGAAATTCCCATTGAATTTTTTAAACAGATGCATAGATAATTTTCAAAATAAAGAATGGTTCATAAAGACAAAATCGTTTTAATGAAGCTTAGGTCTGATATTCCATTTCCTGAGAAACTGTGTTTCTGGTCTGATTAGTAAAATGTGGAAAAAGCTCTTGCTTCTTCTTGTACATCTTTTTGTCCCAAAATAGCTCCAACAGTCAGCTAGAGAGGTGGAAAGAAATTGGCTTGCTTCAACAATGAGGTTTTCAGAGAAATGTCAGAACAAAAGAGTTCTCAGACTCTAAGAAGGATCCTTTGTTTATCCCTGAGCTTCCTAGATCTAAAAACAAGAAAAGCTGTCCTAATGGCTAAGCAATAATGAAGATTGTTTCTGAAAAGGAGCTTTTGCAGAAAAGACAGTAACAGATTGTGGCCTCCCTTGGTATCAACAAACTGCTAGGGAGACACAAGGGTCTCAGAGGGTGGGAATTAGCTAAACTTCTTTGCAGCTGATTGGAACTATTGAACATTGCAAAGTAATTTGGGATATCTTCATGGCTGGGAATTAAATTTAATGCTTGAGAAAATTAAAAGGGTCGTACTCACAAAGAATGAAGTGGGAAACAGGCAAATTCACAAAACTAAGATAAATGTTTTCTCTTTTTCAAAAAAATTAAGAGAAAGCAATACAAAAGATTATGGCAGAGACAAAGAAACCTGCATCCTCTGCATCCTCTTCAGAGGAACTTCACAGTAAGCTGTTTCATAAGTACACTGTTACCATATGTTATGCAGTGGTTTGTTATTTAGCAGCAGCTCTACATTTTGAACCATACTGTAAATTTCCCATATTTCACAGATACAAAACAGAACATTTTTTCTGAAGTATACAGAGGAGACCAAGGTTCACAAAACTATGCTAGGATATGCTGGGAATAAAAGATGTATTTGAGAGGCAAAGGATTGAAAACTGAATTTTATTACAGGTCGATGATATTCTCAGCTGGATTCAATTCCTTTACAATAGACACAAGATCCTCCTTGCATACAAGGATCAATAGAACAATCCTCCTGCTTATGAGATTTTGGAAACATGTAAGTAAACAAGAGAAGATTGCTAGAAAGAAAAACATTTCCTTTGAATTCCCACTGCAAAGAGATCAAAGAAGAAATGGGAGACACATGCATTATTATAACCTGCCCTACACAGTGGCAGAAGAGTTAGTTAGAGGTATTTAAGGGTACACTGCTAGAAGGAAGCCTTTGAAACTAAAGCCAAGGGGAATGGATTGGTTCAAACCCCTTAATACTCCTTATTTCAAGTTAAGCTTATCTTAGTATTGTATTCCTCTTGAGTTTACCAATTGATTGGATCTCTATCTGTACAGATTTTACACATGTGGTGCATCCATGCATAAAGAGGTACTCCTAATGTGCTTTAGGATATGGATTTTTTTTTTCTTTGAGCATATGTAAGTATATTTTTAACAAATTCAGGGCATGGTAGTAAGCAGAGACTTAATAAACAAAGGTCTAAATGAGCAAGGAGCAGGGAAGATAAATTTAATCTTATCAGCCAGATTGCTTGCACTTACAACAAATGTCATGAAACAAGCTGGTAGCAAACAAAATGGTGGCAGACTTTTTTTGCATTTTCTGCAAATATTCAGCTGTATCTCAGTAGTACATAATATGAAATATTACACTTTGAGGGTAGATATTTTAGGTTTCTTTTTTTTTTTCCCCTGCCAGAAGGTCTCACTCACTGTGACAAGCCTGCAATCTTAGATAAGATTTTATTACCAACCCTCAGTAGTGTTTTAGTAGCTGAATTGAAAGGGGAACAAATTTTGCCTCCTGCCAATCTGGGGTGAAGATATGAAAGATATGGATCCTGGTACAGGCACAAAGTACAATTAAAACCCTTCTGTCAGCACAGCATGTGACATACATGCCCTCTATCCAGAAAACAGTTGGCAAATTGACAAGCTAAATTGGTATCCAAGGCAAGTAAGCCCCTGCTATCACATAAATGGGCTTTATCAGTCAGTCTGTTGAAACTTTTGAATTTGTTGGATTGCTCCAGCTGGGTGTTAATGTGAAGGAATATTAGAAATACTAAATTCCCATAAGTTTCCCAAAAGATATGGATGTTTGAGATCTGAAGAAAATTCTGGGGTGTGAGTGCAGCTATGTTACTAGACACCAGAGAATTCATACAAAACCAGGATACTATGAGTGTATCAGCCTCCTCAAAAGCTTTGATGAATGCTCATAACATCAAAAAGAGGAAATTCAAACATGATGAACATAGTTAGGTGGAAATCAGATTTCATAAATTTCACTGCTCACAGAGAAATTTGATAAGAGATGTCCTGTGTTGCAAGGAAAGATAATGGTGTGGTGTGGAAGACCATATATGAACAAACTTCCTGACAGTGATGTGTTTTTGTTTTTTTAAATTTTCCTAGGGTCTTCCCATGGCTATGAAAATGAAAAGTCATTTGTTCTACAGATTATTATGTATGCTGCATGCTTGACTCTCAAAGACTAATGCTCACTGTGAAAAAGTCTGTCAAATTTGACCCTTGCATTATTTAAGAAGTATCTCTACAGGCAAGTTCAAGGTGATTGCATTTGAGCACAGTGGCCCTCATAGACAGAACTCAATAATGGTGGCTCTTTGAAATTATTTTTTAGTGGACCACTGTTCAGCGTTGGATTGTGTGAAGGTTTGTGTCCACCAGAAACTGCTGTGCCTTGAGCTTCCTTCAACAGTAGGTGGTCCTGTTCCTAAAATATTTCCTGGGTTTCTGCACTGGGCACTGTCAGAAAGAGGCTATGTTGCAGAAGAATGAACAGGAGGCTATTTATCTTCAGATTTAAATACCTCTATATCTGAATTATGTTTCTGAGCTTCTATTTTCCCCAGAAAAATCTAGGGCTCATCTCAGTTGCCCACAGGTTCTGTAACATAACTGCGAGGCCACAACCTACATCTCACAGATAATCTCAGATGCTTCATATTTCACTTAACCACTACATGTGAGCTACTGAGCTGGGCCCCTGGTTGATGTAGTGGATGGACCATCAAAAAACATGAAAAGAAGGGAAAAGAAATCAGCACAGAAAATGTGACTTCTTGAAGAGAAATCTGACTTCAATGCAGACCTTTATTTTTAAATTGACTTTCCAAAGATTTGGGTTTTTTCGGAAGGGTTTGATTTATTCTACACTTTCAAATATTTTTGATAATCTGCACTCATCTCCTCATGGTAGGAAAGTACTTTCTCTTCTAGCATGAGCTTAAAACAAAAAATATGAAAATGTCAGCAAATAATGACAGAAAAGTACTTAATATTTCCAAATTCGTATCACTTAAACTTTAGGTAGAAGTTTGGTTCACCAGCCTTCTTCAAAGTCTGTATTTGTCATCACCAAAATTTTCTGGATTTCTGCAAACTGTTAAACCAGAGGATTAGATTAATAGCTGGGAAAAGTTATCCTCAATAACATTACCTTTTGGGAAGCTATCTGTAAGGATCCTGATAGTCAGAATTTTTCTTTATGATGTCAATAACAAAAATGGCTCATCATTTTCTACAGGTCAAGAAACTGTCATGTTTCCACATATTCTAGCATTCATCTTTTGCTCTTGCTTCAACCATGGAATATCATGATGTAGCATAGGTGATGGATGCATATTGTAGAACACATTGCCTACCTCAATACTGAAATTGCTAGCAGCTGTGTTTGATGGCACAGGCATGCCAGCTTCTGGAGTATTTCTATAGTAATTGTCACAGGTTTTTCTACGATGCATATAAACACAGACAGTTTGGGTTTATTGCCAAGACATAATGACATTTATGTGCAGCTTTTTTTGAACTTGAAAACAGCAACCTTCTAAAAGCCCAAGAACAATCCTTCTGTAAATTCTTATCTCCATCTCATATGCAATTAATCAGCCACACCTCTATAGGGCACCTGTGCTACATGTTGTTTTCATGTGCCCAAATGGTTATATGAAAGACTGAACACATGGGTAGGCTACTATATCAATTTCATCCATAAAATGAAATATCCCCTACACAGCTTTGCCTATTCATCCATCTATCAATATGTCAGAATCAGACACCACTGGGAAAAAAATACTCAGCTACCCACTCAGGCAGCTAGCAGTGGAAAGAACTTTCTGCCCTCACGTTCCACTTCAAGAATGTGTACTTCAAGCCCGAAAAAGAACGTCTGCAACGCCTCCTCCATACTCATTACTAGCTAGACTGTCATAATCACAACATTCAAAAAAGACATTTAGTTCATAAACTTCTGTGGGAGACATTTTCAAAACAAAAATGATTCTTGAATCTCTACAGACAAAGAATATCCCACAAGAGATTGTGACTGGTATTTTGCAAAGTTACTGGAGAAAGAAGTTTAGATTAGCAAACCAGCAGGCATCATGCAGTGCTCATTAAATCTTTCCTTCTGCTTTCTCTTGATCAATATAACTCCCAGCTCAGTTACTAGGGGAAAATTTTAAAGAGCTTTAAAAAAAATCAGGTTTAACATCTATGTAAAGTCCATTGCAGGCATACCAGGCCTACAACCTGTATACATTCCCTGGTCTTCTCCATCTGTCACCAGGTGGAAGTACAGCCCCAACACAGAAGCTTTCCCACATAGACCACTCGGCTGTGTGGCAATGCAGGACTGGGAAAATGATATCCTATGAGGCTTGGAAAGAAAGCAATAGGCCAAAGCTGCCTAAATGCTTTGCACACATTAAGGGAGACAGAGAACTGAAGCTGGGTTACAAGCACAGCTCCAAAGAAGAGCATTGGCTTCATCTCAGGACCCTGGAACTCCTCAAAGGGCAATTTCAAGAAGTCCAAAGATACTGAGAGACATTAAAAGAACAGAGTGGGTGATGTGGCCACATGTAGGTAATCTCCTAGGAGATAGGAGTTCTGTCAAGACTGATAGGAGCTGTCAGAAGAGCAGCATCTATGCTGCCAGTATTTCAGGAATGGAAAATGACTCTTCAGGCTCTGTGCTACTTTCATGCTGCTTCGTGACTTTTCACTTTTAGACTTTTTCTCTGCTTCTGGGAGTGCTGCCAAACTGAAGACACTTTGCCTGCAAAGCTGTTTAGCCTTGTTGTCCGTACTCCTTCCCAGTTTGCTTAGGTGAGTGCCTGAACATCCACAGAGAAGTCTGTTCCACTGGCCTAGAAACTATACTGTACAACATCATTGACACTTCCTCACACAGGACCATTCACTCATCCTGGGTGTACTCTTACAGTCTTTCATTCTCTCCAAAATGACATAGCAACACTGATTAAAAAAACCCAACAAATAAATCAGATGTTGAGACACATTTTGGCATAAGATCAGTCACTGTATTTTTCGGATGAGCATTGCATTAGTAGATTCAAGTGAAAGACAACTTGTATAGTTGTTCTCCTTTCTACCTTCCCACGCTCCAAATAATTATCAATCAGATACATGCATCAAGATTTATAAAACATAACTTTAGCCTTTGGCAGTAAAACAATGCCCTTTCTCTCCCTACCTCCCAAAAAGTCCCCCAATAGCAGTCTTTCCTAGCAATCACCTGATAACTCTTCCTGTCCAAGAGTTCACAATAGCTGCCAGCACACTGAAAAACACATAAATACCACAGCATTCCCGAATTCACATCTGGTTTGCAAGATGTCAGAGCTGCCATCTTCTTACACATGAATTCTCATCTCACCCATCTCTTCCAGATGCCATTCCTTACAACGGCACAAACCCACAGCTTGATGTGGTTACCCCCACCACAAAAGGTTCATCTCCTTCCTTTCTCTCTCTACAGATAAAGGCTGGCACATATCGTACTAAAGTCTCCCATGACCAAAGAGAATACTAAAGAGGCAGAATACTGATACTACTACATACTGATGAGGAAGGTTTGCTAACAGTCTGTCTGAAGAGAAAATAGTGACCTAAAAGCTGAATCTTTCAGTCCTTCAGAAATGTTTATATTTAAAGTTTCAGAGAATTGGGGTTTTGTCTCTTCTAATAAATATTTTTTACCAAATATTTAGACAACTGATTGAACTCCCCTTTCTTAAGCCTTTGAGAAATTTCTGGGAAAATCCATGAAACCCAACAAAAAATAGTTGTATATGCCATGGACTTGCATTTTTAGAGGCCGACACATTCACAAGCTGAAGTCTGGCTTCCTGGCTTGAATTTGGCAGATTAAGTGGAGACAGGGCTTTTGCATAAATTAGTTTATGATGTGACTTTACTGCTTGTCCTGGGAGAGCAAAAGGTCTCTGAGTGTTGCAGCATGTGGATACAGTTAATTTTCAGCTTCCTACTTCCAGCACTATGACAGTGATTTCTCCTTTTCTCTGCATGTGAGCCAGGCACATATCAGTGATCACATCCCTTCCTGTCCTAAAGTACTCCTTCCTCTAGTAATTCCCTTATATTTGCAAATGCCAGTCTGGCGTTAGTTCAGTATTTCTTTCACACATCTGCACATCCATCCATAGAGTGTCCACCCATTAAAAATATCCTCAAGTATCACAAGACTAACATATAACAGTGAACAGAAGGCATAAAAGCACTGTGCTTTTTTTCTGCTAGCCAGACAATGCTGTAAACACTGAAGTCAGGTTTCCAAGCCCTAAAGCAAGTCTGTCAGCTAATACAATGATACATAGATTCAAGTCTAGTGACTGAGTTTTCAGCTTCACTTGTGTGATTTTCAGCATCCTTAGAAGGCAGTTACACCTCTGCTTCCGTCTTTCCTGAATATACACAAATGTCCAGATGGTCAACCACCTAGCTAATTATCAATGCCTGCCTGCGTTCCTTAAGGAATAGAGCACACTATGATTTAGATAAAGGTATTAATTTTTAATGCTGCCTAACCCCCGGCCCATCTGTGGATGCTGCATGCAATTTAACAAGACAAAAATGTTTTCTGCAGATACTAAATTTAAAAGAACAACTTTTTTTTCCCCCTCTTAATTTGGCATTCAGCTATCCATCAGGGTAAGCAACAAGTGACTTGGCAGATAATTCAGGACATATGGCTTTGAAGAATGGTAATTTCAAAGTACTTGGAAAAGTTTCCTCAACTCATTCACATTAATTTGTGCTATTCTCTTTTACTTGTGCTCTAGCAGCTGGTACAGCTAAAAAAGTATAGAAAATATAAGGGATATAATGCAAATGACGAAAAAAACCCTCTTCCCGAGTTGTATTAATGTATAATGCAAAAACCTCACTCAAAAACTGAGAAACAGAAGGAGGTCAAGACAATTCAGAACCGTTAAACCTACATGCCTCATCTGCAGTCACCAGGTGGCACCAGATGTATCCTTATATTGGTAATTAGGCTAAAACCATTGTAATCATTGTCTTTGAAATGCTGAGCACATCATGTATGGCTATTAGGTTGAGCCCCGAAGCTGAGTGATCAATGAATCAGGAGTTTAGACCTAACTTTAAAAAGATCTGAACATTAATTTAAAGTTTGTGCATTTGGGAGAGTGGGGGAGGGGTTTGTTTGTTATATTGGGGTTTTGTTTGGGTGTTTTGCTATTGGAGTGGGCTTTTTGTTTTGTTTTGGGTGGTTTTGTTTTTTGGGGTTTTTTTTGTTTTGTTTTGTTTTGTTTTGTTTGGATTTTCTTTTGTGTCTTTTTGTTTCTTTTAGGGGGAAATGGAAATAAAGGTTCAGTGGCATGGCCTAATTTGGAGATGCTGATTACAAAACTTTTCCAAAATTGCACAAACCGGATTACTTTAACTATATGCATTGATTCTTGGTCAGAATTAACATATTGTTACATTTGTCCCTTTTTCTCTTGCAACACTTAGAATGTTTAAAGCATTAAATTTTGGAATATAACCAGTTCTTTTAAAAGATATATTTCAGCAGTCCTGAAGAATCATGGCTTTCTGTTGATACAAGAGGACATTTTCTTCTTGCTTTCTGACATTGACAATGAGAACTTGAATTATGTAAGAAATTCTGTGCTTAAAAATTATTTCGTTTTACAAATATAGCTACATTATTGTATGAGGTGAAGCTGAAATTAACTATGCATCATACATAGGATGTTACCTCATGAATATAAAAAATAGTAAGACCTAATTCATTTACTTGTGAATCATATCAGTTTTTTTCCAGAATTTCAATGTTCATAACTTTTATCTCTAATTAAATATTTAGGAAACTGTTTCTTGTGCTTGGAAGTATTTAGCAAGGTGTTTTTCTTTCTATTATTATCTGTCTTATGTAGAAATAAAACTGTTCACCAGGAACAAAATAAAAAAAAAAATAAAAAAAAAAGGCAAAAAAGGTGAAATCTGGACCTCACTGAATCGATGGCAAAAAAACTCCCACTAACTTCAAGGGGCCAGGATTATTTTACCACACATGACCAGATTTCTTGAAAGAAGGAAAACCAAACAGCCAAAGACATCATGTTATTAAAAGCACAGAGCCTGAAAATGAATCAGTCTAAATAATATGTCAAATATTTATAAATACCAGTAATCAAAAAGTAGAGTTATAGTTTGAAATAGTTTCAAAAGAAACTTTAAGGGGAAAAAACTTGAAGGAAGAAAAAAGTATACAATAAAAGTATGTCAGTATATAAATCTGAGTATTCAGATTTTTTTATCTTTAGTACATTGGAATGATTTTTCAGCCAGAAGGTATGTTTTTTATTATATTAAATTCATTGTGGCATTACTGCAAAAATGCCCTTGGGATTTACATTCTCTTCAGTACGCCATGTTACTAAAAATGAACCAGTGTGAGTAGCAGTGTATTATTACACACATGACACCCATAGAAGCTTAATTGTTGTTGGGATCCCCAGTGCATACAACAGAGAACAAGCATGAGCAACCAGCTCGTTAAAAAGCCATTTTTGTAAGCACTGGCTTGCAAGCAGTGCTTGCAGTAGCAACGGGCAAACCTAGCCTTGCACAGACACAAAAGGAGATGTTTCTGTTCAAATGTTTCCTGATTGCTCTTCACAATTTACAGTAAGACCCCTAGCAAGTGCAGCCAGGGAAGCCAAGGAAGCTTAGGAGGAGCAGCACTCCTCACACCAACCAGCAGTGGACTCTGGCACTGAAACAACATGCTTAAACTTCAGCACAGAGAATGGTCCTCTAGATTGGAGCAAAGCAGTTTGTGGGTAATTTAACACGGTAGTACTCACACAAAAAGTAAGCCTATCTTTTGTCTGCTATAGCATGAAGCTCACCTAGTACAAGTTTTACTGTTTGTATTCAAGCATTTCCATTACAGCAGCTGTGGCACAAATGAAAAAGTAGTCCTGAAAGTCTGAAGAACAGTGTCAAATTCAGGCAGCTATTGCAAGGTGAATTTGTAGATTCCCAAAGCCAAAAAGTGGTTTATGCTGTCCTAAAACAAGTGACTGATAAAGGCAGCAGGAGGAGCTCTCCAAGGATCTCAGTTTTTCTCCATTGCTGAGGGGAGCCCGGCGAGCCAGACCAGAGATGAGACACATCTTTGGATGGCAACCATCAAATATGAACTCTGCCCTGCAAACAGCAACTCCACCATAAAGGCTGGATAATGGAGACACACATGTTTTGGGATGGGGCTGTGCACTGATCCTTCAGGGTCCTGGTACACTGCATTGAGAAATTTCTTTGCACAGTATTCTCATCTGCACTGTCAGTTGAGGAATAATGAAATGAGACAAACATAATGTGAATATAGTTTTCTTCACTTTCTCTGACATAAATCTGTTGTCATTTTACAGTAGCTCTGCTTTTGCTATCCACAAGAGAAGACAGGCACATACATTTGCAGAAAGACCTAGTATATTTCTTTCTCTCGATAACAAAGAAGCATAGAATTCAGGTTATTTTATTAGCAAAAATTATACTTTTTACCTATTATCTGCAATTCTATCCATGGCAATGTAATGCAATACAGTACATTATACTGTAATTAAAGTACATTGTATGCATTATCTGTAAAAGGGCTGTAATCATTTCAACATACTATTCATTGAAATACATTAATAGAGTACCTATAACACACAAAAGTTGAAAATGATGAAAATAGAATACAATAATATAACTGCGTTTAAGGTTTTTCTTCTTAGCATAGTCCTGGGAATATCAGAATTTATGGGCTACGTTATCCTGTCTCCACGATTTTCTTAAAATGAGAAAGACTTGCAAGAGGCTAGATACTTCCCATAGAAGTAGACAGAGATGTCTCAATGCAGTTCAAGGAAAAGCAGAGAAGGTATCAGATCATGAATGAGACTATATATAATGAATTTTTCCTTTGAGAGAAGGCAGCGAGAAAGGGAGGGGAGTTTTTAGTTGTCTTTCATAGGATGGATGACTACTTGAGATAGGACTGGAGTTCTGATCAACTGGGTCATGTCTACCACTTTAGCCTTTTTGAGTTGGGATATGATAACCTCTACAGGGATGGGTTAAAACAGTCATAGACTTTAATGGGAGTTTCATAATTCAAATGGAATACATATTAACACTACTATTCTCTTTTAAATTATTTGTTTCTTTGAATGATTAAAGATTTCCCCACATTATCTGCAGGAATAAGGTTATCATTTTACAGAGGGGAGTTATGGGAAAGACAAAGAGAGACTGTTAACCAAGACCTGTAGTGAGGAAAAGAGGCAACAGTTTTAAACTGAAAGAGGATAGGTTTAGACTGGACAGAAGGAAGACACTTTTTACAATTAGGATGGTGAGACACAGGATCAAGTTTCCCAGAGAAGTTCAGGGTGTCCTATCCCTGGAAGTGTTCAAGGTGAGGTGGGATGAGGCTTTGAGCAACCTTGTTTAAGGAAAGATATCTCTGCCCATGGCAGGATTTTGGAACTAGACTTAAAGGTCCTTCTGACTCAAAACAATTTCTGGCTCTGTGATGTTTAAACATAGATGAATACAATGCATACAGCATCAAAGTAATTGATTTTCTTATTTTAAGTACTGTGTGCAAGGATGATGCTTGGTTTTGTTTTTCTTTTTCTTACTCCCTTTGCACAATTCTTCTCTTTACATTAGACCAGACTACAAACTCAGGAAATCCTGCACGTACCTGCTTCTCTCCACTGGGCTTCTTGTGATTTAACAGCAGCTCCACGGCCCCGACCACCTCCTTCCGTATGGCATGCAACAGAGCATCTCCCACATACACGTTAAAACTTAACAGCAGCTCAATGAGCTCAAGGTTCTCATTTTCAATTGCAATAAGGAGTGCAGTTCTTCCCAGGGGATCAATGCAGTTAATATTGATCTTGAAATAAATTTCTGCCTCCTCCAAAGCTTTCTTTACACTGGCATAATCTCCTTTCTCCACTGCATTCAGATAGGCTTTCTCTGAATGAGACAGTTCGGATTCTGCCCGGACAATGCGAAGAGGGATACGATCTCTGTAGGGAGCATTGACGCTTCTTTTGTAGTAGAACTGGGCCATATTTTATGCCATTCTAATACTTTGTCTCTGCAAGATGAAAACAAAGATAAAATCAATAATTGAGCTTGGAGGTACAGTGCACCAAATTAATATTTGCAATATGTAAGTATTTTAAACTCATACTAAAAAGTGATGTTGAAATATAGACAAAATGTTGTTTATCAATAGAACATGTAAGCAAAAGTGGAAGCCAAAAAACTGCTTATTTGTAACTTACCAAGTCAAAGCATATCTGTCATAATATCATGTGTTTATATGTTTTTTTTAAATCCATGGCAAACAAGAAATTTTATGATACAACATAGTTTAACACCAAAAGTTTAGCTCCACTTCCTCCTTAATTTCTTCATTCAGTTGTGCAAGGACTTTTAGTGCACAATTGCCTGTCTCAAACACTGAAAAATCCACAGAAAGACTTTGCCATGGGAAAAGCACAGAAGGGAGCAACAGGATGGCGATCACCCCAGGCCTGACAGAGGTGAGATCCAGTTAGCACATCCTGGTCAGTGCATCCAGACACAAAATTCCCACTGCAGCAAACTGTGTAGAGAAGCAACTGCTCATACACATATCACTGGTCAAACAAAGATCACCGCAAGTTATGGGAAAGATGGCATCTGTGACCACCAAAGCCTCCCTCTACTACTCAAATACGCCTCTGTGGATATCTTGAATGTGAACTGTAAGACAAACCACGAGTGCAGGGACTAGAGATAAGTACCTACTGTCCAAGTGTTGTCTCAGACCTAGGGGGAGGTTAACAAAGCCTGGGGATTTGCTCACAATGGACATAAAGAATGCAGAATGTATGGGCCACAAAGAAAGGCAATTCAAAAACTGTGCTGAAAATTTAATCTGGGTAAAAGGTAATTCTGATGGAGAGATCCTCTCTGACATCCTACAATAACCCATGCGTCGCCTGAGGATTGTGTGTGGACAGCTAAATACAGCTTTTACATCTTCCTAGTCCTGCCCAAATACCCTGACTTCTCTGTGGCAGACACAGACTGCACAGCTCAGTGGGGAGTTTCCCTACTAAGATTTTGATTCAATCTCATATGGTATTAAAAAAACATTCACATAAAATGTTTTTCCAACCAGAGCTTACTAATTTACAAATTAAAACTCAGAACCTAAAAGGAAAACCCATAGGAGATAAATTTCCAAGGACTGGTAATTAATAGTCACAGTTTTGATTCTGAATTACTCAGTTCTTAACAAGAATTAATACTGAAACATAGCAGCTATAAAACAACTCTGAAGTCTTACATATAGTAAAGAATATAGTGTCTGTGCTTTTATTCTGTATACTTTATTCAAGGATTTTGCAAAAAATATTCCTTCCATCAAAATGATTTTCTCCTGGTTCCACCTGGGAAAAAAAAAAAAAAAAAAAAAAAAAAAAAAAGTGCAGAAAGAGGGAAGAAAATAATTGACCTCAAAGAACAAGGACCACAAAAAATATTTCCCTCTGCTGTTCAGGTGGGCGTTAAACACCTTATTAGAGAAAGAACTGTAGATTCTTGTAATTTTCTCAGCTGATAATGCAAGTCACATTAACCCACTGCCTTTTCCTTCAGTCATTAAAAAAAACTGTTGAGATTCTATATCAAGCTATAATATATATTTTTATTATTGTAAGGTTTTCATTCATCAAAAAAAAGCCACTAAACACTGTGAGAAACATAGTAATTAATCTGCTCCCTCCTTTCTTAAGCAGTGCAATGAGAGATATGCACAAAGGCTATTACTTAGTTGTTTTCTTTGTTTTCCAGAGCAGACCAACACAGCTTGACATAGGCAGGAAAAGGTAAAGAACACACATGAGAAAGAACTCTCCTCCACATCCATATACAGGAGCTGAGGAATTGCAATCCTTTGCAAGATGTTTCCCAGTTCTCCCTACAGGATGCCATCAGTCTACAGTCTGGGCTACTAGAGATTGCAGTCTGTGGATTATGTTCTGTTAGTCTCACTCTAAGTAAAATAACTTTCATATCCATTGCACAGTTTTATACCCCTGGAACAGATATCATGTTCTTAATGCACTGTTTTTTCTTTCATTTCAAAACTGTGAGTTCAATTCAATGAGGTGAAAATTTTTATGTTCAGATCCAAACTAACAGACATAAATGTAGTTCACAAGGAGGTATCTATAAGAAAGGTGGACTACCATATTCCATGGACAGCCACAGACACTTTGAGTTTCATTCCCCTGTTCCCAAACTCAAGTACATTGGGTGCTGGATGTGGAAGGGCGTCCTGCCTGACTCCAGCTGCCACCTGACAAACACTCAGGTCTCAACACAGGCTCTATTTTATATCTGTCAGGCAGATGTCAAGTTAACTCATAACCATGTACACACATTATACAGCTTCTTGCTACCTATAGAGCTCCCCAAGACCCCTGAGGAAAACTGAGGGACTGCAACTGGGGGGTTAATACTAAAGGCTCCTCTCTCTTGAAAGCATATGGATAAACAGGTCGTCTCCCCAATTATTGCGAGACAACCAAACTTGTATCAATGAAACTGGGCATTAGAGATGTTTATTGCAGAAGAAGAGTACAGTCACCTATGGATGGGATCTATCATGATTTCATGAGGGTGATTTGGGGGTTTCATGTTTCTTTTATTGCTTCGCTGTAAGCCATAATGAAAGCACTTGTTGGAACCTTTTTAGTTTACCTTTGCATGATTCTTGAGAAGTAGATCTAAGTTTAGCTTGTCTCTTTTAGATGAGACATATTAAACACACATTTTCATTCTTCTAAATAGCTGTCCCCTGCTAATCTCTATTTCTTGCCTGCACCAATTCCTGAAAATAATTATCCATAAATAAAGTTTAGTCACAAGTAAAAGTCTATGTTTACATGCAATTAGAAACTAGAAATTAACTTTCCAGTACAGTCCTGGAAAGTGATATAAACATCCAAGAGGTGTTTACAAAAATAAAACATTTATCTTTATCTATAGGTAGATAGTATTGTGTACCAACTGCTACTGTGCTGTCACATGTGAATGCATGCATATGACATTTAGATAGAGCTGTAAAACCTAGAAACAGTCAGCAGCAGTACAAAAGTCTCCAATTGTTTTGAGCATCTCTGCAGGAAGAAGTCTAAAGAAACAAGAGATAAAATACACCAGGCCAGTGTGAGGAGAATGAAAGAAAAAAAAAATTACAGCAAAAACTTATAAAAAGTGTAATTATAGGTTCTACAGAGTCCATATACCTGACATATAATAAAAGTACTTCAGAGAAGAAATAAAGACAAAATAACTCTATATAGTGCTTCCTGCCATGCCATGGAAGTATCAGCAGCACCTGAGCAGGAGAAATAGATAGAAAAAGGAAATCATAGTACTTTGACAGAAAAATTATTCTTATGAGAAAACTTTTCTTAACAGGCAGTTTTGTTTGCATCTGCTACACACCACTATTTCAAAATATATGGGGCTATTTCTTTCATATGCTGTTCCAGGGAGGAATTCTGCCTTCTTTGCAAACCTTCACCATTTCTACTCCATCATTATTCAATAATTTCATATGTCTTAAGAAAAGCTGTTATTATTAATTTTAATAATCTTAACTAAATAATACGATTTTTTTTCCGCAGTATCATAGTGCACATGCAGATGTGTATGGATATTATAACCACAGGCACACAGATATTTCCCCATCAAAGCTCAAGAAAAACTACAATCAGATTTCCTTGGCATTTATTCAACCATATTTGCTTCCTCAACATACACGATCATAACCTCCCTCTTTTTCCAGGAGACCCTGACTTGCATCTCCCTTCCCTTCCCCAAAACAGTCATGGCCAGGTGTGAGAAGAAAATTGGAGTGAGCCACCAGCAGGCACCAAGGGCCTCTGTGAAAAGCCACTTGTATTACTGCTCACAGAGGTACTGCAAACCTTTCAGGGACAGAAAGAGACCCCAGTGACAATACATCTCCTCCAGCAGATGGGCAGATATGATTCTTAGTATCCACATGTGCAGCCTCTGAAATTCTCACAACCCTTCTAAAGATACTTTATTTCCAACACTGATCACTGTTAGACTTGATATAGCATTCTAGTATATATAGATAGATATAGCATTATGCTATATAGCTTCTTCTGTATCATCAAAAGCATACTTCTGATTTTGCTCATGAGTTTGTTTTTCAGACTATTTTCATGAAAAAAAATTTAAAAAGTGAAACTTCACAAGTAACTATGGCATCACCCTGCTCAGGAAACCAGAACACTTATGACAAGTGAAAAACGTGCCGATTTCTCTGTGATCTTCAGAAACTATTTTATATCACTTCTCTTGGCAAAGGAAAGTTTCTGACATTTTCTAGGTTCATGAAAGTATGAAATTTTCTATCTAAAATAGATCCGTGACATACCAGCTTTAATCTGACACAGAACCCTATTTGATACACAGTAAAAATGATGTTCAAAGAGAATTTTGGAAAGAAAGACTAGCTCTGATAAATCCCAGTCCAAATGAAGCATAGAGTACCCTGTCAGTCACCAGAACAGACTGTTTCATTTCAACAAGAACAAAAGAAATGCAGATAAGCCTTTGATTTCTGAACCCAGCATCAGTCCAGATACTGCCTTATAACCAAATGTCTAGACAGCAGCTTTAACATGCTCTAGCACTGGGGTCAACTGGATAGGCTGTGCCCATGCCATTAAACATACTTCACCACAAAACAGGACAGCTGAATGAGAACTGTCTTCTGGAAATAATGTGAGGTCCATGCTAACTCCTACACTGTGCCTGGAAAGTGTGTAGGAAGATGTTAAATGTATTGAGCCAGCAATTGGGTTGATTCCAAGGACTGATCAAACAACTTCAGCTGCAGGTGATGGAGTTTCATGGATCATGCCTGCCTTCCAGCACTGTTTATTTTACAATTGTTATAGCTGGCAATACAGTATGTGGGGTCCCCACCTGAAAGTAATTTTTCATTGTCAGAACTACAATCAGTTTCAGATTTGAAAGCTAACAATAGCAAAAGTAGCAATTTGGACTGTAACATTGATTCACACATGCAGGATGTAAACTGAATAACTCAGTATGGTGTATGTTCCCTAAAAGGCTGTTAATTTGGAAAAGAGCTGGACCTCTTCACTTTGCACTGTTTAAAATACCCTATAATCAAAGTCTCAGTAAAGCAAAGAACATGACCTAGTATACAGCTGTAGTGGATGATGGGAAGCAGGCTGTCATGTCATCTGCTTAGATGGGTTCTGGCCTCACAGTCAGGAAGACAGGATATCAACTACAAAGAACTACTTCTTCTACTACTTGGTCCAAGGTACAATGGTGGATTGGTGGATTAAACTCCACCAGCATTTTATATCAGCATCTTAAGAGATCAAAACCTAGGCAAATTTGAGTCTGAGACACTGAACGTGGTAAACCTTTGATGAGGTGACACAGATAACTTTGATGGCTTTTTGTACAAGACAGGATGCAATTTCATAGCATTTTGGGGGGGTTTAAAGCATGGTGCTTCATACATAGCATAAAGATGGGCCTGTAAATTTACTTAATGCCAAATGGGAGGAAACTTTTACCTTCTAGGGGTGATATGACACTGAATCTTGAGAATGACAGACTCTTATAACAGTGACCTTTAAAGTCTACAAGACTACTATCAGACTAAAGTTTGAGAAATATCAAAATATAAATCAAAATATAAAAGACCATTGAAAAACATTAGAAATTATTAACAGATCTTAGAGGGGTAGAATGATTTGGTGTCAAGCACATAGTATTGCAAATCTGCATATTTTTTAAAATAAGAGATATTAAAGAACTTGATTCTTCAATACACCTAAAACTAAGTCTAATTGCATTTACCCTATGGACAAAAATCTGATAGTTGTCCCAAGAGAAAAGAATAAGAGTATCACTAGGTCACAGAAGTATCATTAGATGACAATATTAAATTAATTCATCTTCCCAGTTTATTTAGACTAGAAAAAGGCACTCTTCAGAAAAATACAAGACACATGGTTACCTCTTGCTGATGGGTAGCAGTATGCAAATGTCCTCAGGAACCTGTGTGAATGATCTTGAAGCTTTTGCTCTTGCTCAGAGGGAAACAGTGACGTGTTTAAACCTGCTACCAGAGCAAAGGAGAGAAAGACTGCTTTCCACTCACTGACATGAACTTGTTCTTCCAAATGATGGAGCATGAATGATATGAGTCCAGCCTACACACAGCAGGTAGTCAGTTTAGGGTGGGAAGGACAGGGAAGGTAATAACACAGATAATGATCTTAATGAGTGACTGCAACATCCAGTTGAGTCGACCTTCCTGTCTCCTTGGCTGGTGTTATTCTCCTGGGTAAATTCAAGGAGCTCTCCAAAATAGTTTTCACGATAAAAGTACTTCAGTGTCATTTGGCTATACAGAAGGCTGCCTTCCAGCATTTCCAACAGTAGCACTGACCTAATGCTCTGTGGATGAGATCCTACAGCAGCCACGCAGCATGGCAACGTTTCTCAGGGGACATGGGGAGTGGGCTGTCCCTGCTCATGGTGGGTGGTCTTTCTTCAAATGAGAAGAGGATGGGAAAAGAAACCTGCACACAATCTGTTGAAGAAAGGGCTAGGCAGAAAGGGTCTGACAGTGCAAGTTCACTTGCAGGAGGAAAGGGAGAGAAGATGCAGATTAGGTTGGGAAATACAGGACAGAAGCATTATTTGTGGGAATTATGCTGCAAGTAGCAGTGACTTTTCTAAGTTTCAGGGTATATTTTCACACAGAACCATATGTCTTCATATGATGAAGTACAAGGCAGCATGCAGTTTGGCCAGAAAAGTAAGAGTTTGGGAAGACTGCCCAAATACTTTTAGTAAAGACTTGCTAATAAAAACACTTCACTGTGGGTCCATTTTCAGATGTACAAGCTAAGCCAGCCCAAGGATAAGTTTAAACACTTTTCAAGTATTTAGGGCCAATAGAGAACCAGCTGTTAAGAGATTTGTGTTCATACACGTATCCTCACATAAGCATTTTAGTACTGCCCTCAGAGTGGTATGTGTATTTTGTGGGGAGCCTCAAAAGAGGCTGAACTTAAAAAAAACCACAAAAGCTGACAATAAATAAAGACTACTTCAGGAAAACTGTTCAAGTTTTGGAATTTATTGGCCTGTTTCCACCCACATCCTTAGAGGTTCTACTCTTATACTGCTTAGAGACACTTGAGAGTATGCATTTTAATAATTTTACTAAAAGACATCATGAAAATAAGATTAGGAAAATTTATTACCTTAGCTCACCTATCATAATAATCCAAAAACTCAAGTAAAAAGAATTATAATGATCAATCAAATTGAAATCAAATTGACATAAAAGCAAACCATTTAAATTCAATAGCAAGGAATTTTCCACCATTTAGTTAGTTAGGTAACACAAAACATAGTTATACAAGGCCATAAGATGATCACCCATTGGTAATAAACCCCAACAAAAGAATTTGATTGAAATCAGTCAAATGTATAATTTGGCTGGTTAACTTGTGTAACAGTGAAACCTATTTACTATCTAGTCCAAAGCTTTTTTTTCCTCAAGGAATTGTACACTTATGTGATGACTAACCCCTTCCTGCCCTTGTAGCAATAAAGACTTCAAAGTGACAAGCCCTATTTGCCAGAAGTCATAAAATGACAGTTTCATGTCACTCAGGACCTTTAAATGTATAGTACAGAACATGCCCTAACGAATAGCTTGACGAGGTGTTTATATAAGGCTTATTAAATCCAGAGGAACAGTTCTCTCCAGAAACTTTCCTGCATGGCCAAATTGTCATTTATACATATGCCCAAATAACAATACAGGATTAGAAGTCTCCTGCTAAATTACAACAGAAGTGAAAAATATATATAGTAACAATAAGAGAATTCTGACTGCTAGTGAGTGATGGCACCAGAAAGCTGTCATGTGGATTCCCTGGCTGACAAAGGCATGTCTATTACAGTGCTTTATAGATCTGTGACCCAGCAGCAATTATGTGAGATTGGTAATAGCTCAAACACTTCGAGCACCCTTCAGGAAGTTTGTATATTCCTGTATGGGAGAATGTCAGAAGAAGGTACATCACTGCATTACAACACAAAAACTTTAAAAATAGATCATCTGAAAATCTGAACAACAAATCTATCTCTACACTTCTTTATGAACTGCTTTCTTAAGTGTTTTATAACGTCTCTTCCCCTCAATAATGAATCTTCTCCCAAGCATATAATTATTTCATCATCTTATTCACAGAAACAGTATATTTGACTGGTAAGAAAATAGGAAATAATCGATACAAAAAACTTTCACTGTGAAAAATGCATCTTGTCAATACTTCCAACTGGCAGAAGATTAATTCTGCACTCTTTTAGCCAACATTTTTACTCATCTACTTTAAAAAGTAATCATCCAGATTTATGTCTGGAAATAGTGAGTAAACAACTTCATTTTGAAGCACCTGTGTTATGCTTTCTTCTTCTTAAGCCAGAGGGTATAAGTTCATCTAAACACAAGCCTGCCTTACTTGGATTCTCATTGGAGGAATACCTCCTTGGCAAGATAACCAAATAAAAATTGAAGAGAACAGCATGTAATATTAACATTTCAGGAAAATGATAGTTAATTATCAGCAACCCTTTGAAACAATATTTTAACTATCAAGAAGCTCAGATGTTACAAGAGATTCACAAATTTAAGGATTACTATAAATATCTCATCTGAACTCTAGCATAAGGAAGGTTGAGGTCAAATCAGCATGGCTTCCTCATCCTGAAAAACCTGAACTGGAAAAGGCTTCCTGAAGCCACCAAATCCAGCCTCTCACATAGGCAACTTCCACCAACAGTCTGACTCTGTAAAGATCAGACTCCCTGAGAGAAGTAGCTGGGATCCCCCTGCTTGACCCACTGCTTCTGTGAGTGGTGGTGGACAGAGACTCATTCCTCCAGCACGATAATTTCCTCAGTCCTAAATAATGTTCAGCTGTTAAAGATACTGACAGGATTATCTTTCTTCCAGCATAGCTGGAGAAAAACTTCTCCCTCTTTAAACTTCATTTGGCCAGGCTGCACAAATATGTCTCCTTTACAGCTCCAGCTTATTCCTTGCACACTGGTGCCACCTGAAACACCCCAGGATGGTGTTCCCAGCTGCTTTCCTGAAAAAGCACAGGTCCCCTCTAGCTCTTACGTCACACCCCAAACCCCTGGTACCCTCAGGCATTCAACTGGTAGTAGATGTGTCTACAAGTGGTCAGCTGAATTGAACCTTCAGACTCCTTCTGTGTTTGCACTACTCCTTTGCCTCACCACTTTTTCTGAGTGACCAAAGTGTACTTGTTAGTGCACGACAGACCTTCCTGCCTTATATGATTTCAATAATTCTCTATCTCATATTTTACTTGATTAGGTTCCAGACCTACAGTCTTCAAGACTTCATCATAATCATCAATCTTTAATCTGCTGATAACTGATAATCTGATCTTTTCTTCCTCAGCGGTTTTCAGACAATAAAATTCTTGTAAAAGGAAAGAAAATAATTTTTAAAATTATTCTGTAAATGCTCCTGTAATTTCCACTTTCAGATAGATTAGAATAACCTTTTGTACTCTGCTTCCCACAATAGTGGAATAACTGGTCTCAAGGGCAAAGCAAAAGAAAGCTCATAATGTATGTACCTAATTCTGCAATGATGCATACATATAAGAACTTATTTTCTTCCAGTAATCATCTTCCTCCCCAGAGCTTAAGCTTTAGTCAGTTTTCTCTACTTAGATGTATCACACAGGTCTCTGCCTCTGTTTGTTAGTAGTCAGTAAGTCTTTGACTCCATGACCTCTTGTAGTTAAGAATGTCAAATGTTCCCTGTGAACATCATGAACTTTGTATTTGATGACTTTGTTCTAAATATACCCACCACCATCTTATTTTATTAAGATAGGTGGAATATAAATGAGCCTTCCTTCCTTCCTTCCTTCCTTCCTTTCTTTCTTTTTCTTTCTTTCTTTCTTTCTTTCTTTCTTTCTTTCTTTCTTTCTTTCTTTCTTTCTTTCTTTCTTTCTTTCTTTCT
>VZUI01030117.1:0-40194 GCA_013401135.1 Cettia cetti | reverse complement strand
ATTTATATTTATATTTATATTTATATTTATATTTATATTTATATTTATATTTATATTTATATTTATATTTATATTTGGGTCTACTCACATCTGCTTAAACTACCAAACTTTTGGATGGCATCACTGTTCTCTGTTCTTACCTGAGAAATGCTTTTTAAGGTAAGAGTACACTTGGTGTGAAATGTATCTACTTTCTTTCTTTTAAAATTCAGCTACAATTGTAGTGTGGCCTTTAACAACCTACTGAAGTTTTCTTTCAGCAGATAATGATAAATGAACTCTCAGTTCAATTCAAGCAGGAGCTTAAATTTTGGCAGACAATCAGTGCCAATAATTTGACAGACAAGCTCATTTAATGCACAGATATCAAACTAAACACATAGATTGAAGACAATAAACCTACTTACATAACTAATTGGAGTGAGTGCTATATAGCATTTTGCTATATTATGGTTTTGGTTCACATTTTTTCACTAAAAATTAGCAGTAGAGACTAATCTGCTCTTCTCATAGTTAAAGAAAAGAATTGCAAGTGTCACTGACACCGTATTTGTAAAAAATTCTAATATTTTCACCTAGTTGAAAAGACAAGGAACATTATCTGCAGGACTAAAATATTATATGTCACTATCTGAAAAGACTGAGGGAATAAAGCTCACAGGCTGAAATAAAAATAACTTTAGATAGATATTTCTAAGTTACCTGATTGTATGCACAAGAGCAAAATAAGTAAATATTGAATTATTTGTAAACCGGATCTTTTTCCTCTGAAAAGAAATATGATCCTTATGTTATTCATTGCCTTTTTACCACTCAAGTAACTGCTTGGGAGTTTCCACACGTTTCACTGATTACATTATTGTAAAGGGCAAAATATCCCTCAGACTGAAATTTCATTATTTTTACACATCCTTCTGGAAAGAATGCATAAAATGTAATAAAAATGTGATTTAATGATGATCAGAATTTATGTCCTGTATAGCATACTGAAGAAGAGACTAAACTATGAGGTTTAAGTGAGAATTGAGAGCTAGCAAAAACCAAACTTGATAGCAATTACTCAGTGCATTGTACAGAAAACCAGTTTTGGAATATTTATAAGACACAATTAATGAAAAACTTCTGCTAATGCTTCATTGTTCATTAGATTTCTTCCTATGAAGTCCTGTTTGCTGACACAGGTAATCCCTGCAACTAGGATGTTTGCACCTAAATGAGTTCTACTTGTAGATGTGAGTGCTAACTCTCTTGTTAAATAAATTTCACTTTACATGACAAAATAGTGGTGCCAGTGCCGTATCAGTGGGTAGGGGAGAGGGAAGTGTGATGTCAGCCAGTCAGTTATAACTTTTATGTTTTAGAGTACATCACACACTTCAATTAAGAAAAGGTTAACAAGGTTATTTCTCAGTTTTTGGCCTTTAGGAACTGATTTGAGAGGCAATCAAAACTATTGAGACACAATGGTATTTAAAAATCCTTGAAAGATTGTATTCTTTATTTGTGTCACTATGCAGAATCAGACTAGATTTTCTGCTTCATAAAAGTCAGATCATCTCATTATTTAAAAAATACAACAGAGGAACCATACAGCCAGAAGTGTTAGCCTGAGTGAATCTTTGTGTAAAGTCATAAATGGTGCATTGTGACAGGAATTAAAATCTGAAAAAAATCTGAAAAACTACCTAAAACCACACAAAATGTTGTGTTGCAGTTAAAAAAAAAACCAAACCAAGATCCAAACAAACAAAAAATTGAAGTATTGTCACATATTTGAAATCCTAGGCTTGTTGTCACTTCAGTAATACCGAATATAGGATCTACGCTGCTTTTAAACACATATCGGAAAGTTTGTTCAATATCAATTATGGCATTCAAAAAGTTATGCAAGATTATGGTAAATATCAGACCATTTCATTTAACAGCTGTTATATTGAGAATGGTTTGACTGTGTACCTCAACCAACTTCATTGTAATCTCTGCTTGTTAACTGTAATAACATGATGGAAGGCTGATTAAAAATTAAGTTTTTTCACTTCATAAAGCAGTTTGTAAAGAGCGCAGAAAATGCCTCAAAAATGCTATTGGGAACATAATCAACCTTGTAGGATCACAAATATACATTTTTTAGTATCTTATCCAAGTGTGGAGAGAAGGTAAAGCATAATTTTATTACATCCTGATTCTCACTACAAACTAAGTTTTTGAAATTAGACATTATGTTTCAGAGCATATTTTATTCCTGATGAGGACTCATTTCTCCTTTTATTTTATTCAAAAATGTCTATCAAATTGATTTCACATTTCCAGTATTAACTTTATGGAAGGCATTGCCTGTTGTCTGACAAGATATGGCTATTTTGAATGTTGCCTTTGAAAGACATCTCCTTCATAAAGTTACTGGTTGTCACTATGTCCTTAATAATGAATTTACAAAGTTGGAAAATGTCTACCTCTAAAAACTAATGACATGACGTTAATTTACTTCGGAACCTCCTTCTTCTATACCCAGTTTTGTGAGTTCAGTGTCAATAGCATATATTCAATGTTTTAAATTATGCTTATATGGCATTATTATTTGTAGTCTGATGGTCAGTACTATCTCCAGGAAAGAAAAAGCTGAGAGAACTGCTAGTACTCCACAATGACTTTGACTGTGGAATATTTTACAAAAGGTCATCCTTATCTCTTTATTAAGTACGTGTTTACCCCAAGGACATAATTTGAAAATCCATATGCTGAGGTAGAAATTGATATATAGTGCAGAATTCAGACCGGCATCAAAACTTCTAAATCTATGTACATATAGGTATGTAAAATTTTTAAGTTTCCATTAGTCAAAGTACACCTTGTCAGTACAGTCTATAGAGCCTAGAGGACAGTTTACCTGTATATGGTACAACATGACAGTGGCACCTGCTGCTATACACATCTGGGTGTTTTCATTTTCTCAACTGTGTAGTTAATTCTGCTGTTAGCAATTGATTTAATTTCCTACAAACAGTACTACTAGAGAAGTCTTCTCTTGTCTGTGCCTTCCCCTGCTTTGAAAGGTGTATTTTCTTTTATCTTCTGTACATATATCCTCAAATTGTTCTACATGCCTGTATTAAGGTATCTAAATTGAGCCCTTAATATTAACTCTTAAATCTAAGGCCTATTCAAGCTCATTAACACATATCCAAAAAATGTCTCCTCTTAGACAAAACTAAACAAAACAGAAATCCAGAAGAGAAATTGTTAAAAATATCAGCTTTAAAGTTGACCACAGATGACCTATGCTTCAAAATCAAATACAAATAACATCAAAAATTTATTCACTTCCCCAGAACATTGACCTGGGTTTTCCTCGGTTTTGTGATATACATCTTCTCAGAAACAATTGGATTAATCAAAGTAAACTGAAAATGTAAAGGTCTAGTCAAACCAAAAGGAACATTAGTTGTATAGGTTATAAAATGACATTAGATCTGGCAGTGGCACAGAGAGGTTGTAGCAGAAGAATATCTCTAAAATAAAATGTCCAGTATCTATAGAAGCTCTATACACAGCAGAATGTGTCAGTAAATTCCTTCCCACCTCATCCCAGCTCTCCCTGGTTTTTTCCCCACAACTGTCTGAACAAGCAACTTCTGTGTGTTCCAGAGATTAAGATGGTTATTTTCTGGGATTTCATCTTGTATCATCATTCTTAGATAGCTGTGCACCTACACACTAGTCTTCCACGGTTCCTTAAAATGACACACAAGAGATGTTTCTATTTTTGCAGGAAGGTGAGAAAAAGCCAGGAGCGTACGGATCCTTTCACAAGTGCTAGACATTTTCTAGACTAAAGAAAGATGGGTAATTCTAGTGGCTAGGTCACAGGGTTGTGGACCTAAGAGCACCTTATTCTCTAATTTTGGATGAAACACTGACTCACTATGATATTTAAAAATCCATATATTTCCTTGACTATGATTAAAATTTTTCTATATACCAAATAAACCTCAGAGGAAAAGAATGTTGTATCTAATCAGATTTTTCTGGTGTAAATCAATTAGAGAAATATGAGAACAGAATAGTCTCCTTGAGGTGAAAAAACAAAAATAAAACATATTGTAGCAGTCTGTACAAGCAAAGTAAGTACGGAAAGATAGACTGATGATAGAAGAGAGACAAAGAGACAGACAGATAGACAAAGACAACCAGGTGGTTTTGTAAATTTAGCATTGCTTTTCTCTTGCATTTGCAACAAAGAAGAGGCAATATACAAGAGGTGTTTGTTATCTAATTTAAGATCAGTATATATTCTCCAATACAAATTACATTGACAGCATGTAGAACATGACATCAGATAAATATACACTGCAGTACAGAGAGCAGGCTTTGCTGTATAATAAAATAAAGAAATGAATGTTTAATATTTTTAATTGTACTTCTTGAGGAGGTGGTGGTAAATATTTTTACATTATTTACTCCTCAAAAATTTTAATTGCTGTGAATACATGAAATTAAGAAGTATGTGTGTAAGAACATACACAACTTGTGCACCTAAAATGTCAGATGTTTGACTGTCCACTTACAAGAAAAAGCAGGAGGGAAGAATGGGCTGAAGATGTGATGTGCATAGAAAGAGATGCTATCAACTTTCTCCTGTACATGCTATAACTTCTAGAGTCTAAACTACTTAAAAAGAGATTAGACTGCTTCCTGAATGCTGCTGACTCTTGCTTTCTTTCAAGAATTTCTTACTAGCTGCAGGGCACTATATTGGCTAAAAGAAATCAGAAGCTGTTTGAATGAAATAACTCTTTTTTGTTTTAAGTTTTTTTTTTCTGTTATTATCTCATATTTTATATATTTACCTTTTAAGCTATTTTGATTATTAAAACCATAGCTTATTTTTGTAGAGCAAGTATCAAAGAAGTACACACTGACATTTGAAAAAGAAACTTAATAGCTCCATATTTCAGTCAAAATATCAACTGAGACAGTATAAACCTAAAGGATTTAGTTTTAAGTCTGGTCAAAATAATGTACTCTTTACAGGCTAAGCATATAAATATATGAGACTCATTATAAGCAGTGATTTATTTTTCTTGTTCTCTATTGCTCTGCATGTCAGTACATGCAATCCTGTAATTATTGCCATTCATGTTGATGGAATGACTCCTGGATTTGTGTCAATACCTGTGGTGTGATTCTGGTTCTATTTTCCAAACCCAATTTTAAGCCTGGGCATTCTAAGGATCTATTGGTAAACTTGACATCAGGATCATATTCATGTTAAGTCATAAACTGAGGGTCACATGATGGCATTTTGATGCATGTTTTTGATATATGCAGAGATATTTTGCTTTGTTTCCATATTTATGGGAAGATAGAACACAAAAGACAACCACTAGAAATTGCATCATTAGGATAACATCAGCATCAAAAATTGTAACTGTAGCCTGTGAAATTTAGAATTATACTATATACTTCATTACTTTGAATAATAGCACGATTGCAGAACGTTAAACCCAGCACATGCACTTGAATGTATATGTATATTACATTAAGTTAACTACCTATACAAGAAATTTCTCTTACTCAACATTATCAGAGAAGATGATGATAACATTAAAAAACTATCACAACTACACCATGCTTTCAGCTAAAAATCTATTTAGCCATAATCTAGCAGCTATTCAACACAACAGTTTTGGTTTTTCTGTCAAATTGCTTTGCTTGAAGCTCTTCATCTAGCATATTACCTTCCATTTAAACTCGCTTAAATCCTGATATACATTTGTATTATTCTCGTTAAGGTCTGGCCACCTTGCATATCTTAAGCCTAATAAAAGATTTTCTATTCAAATGAAGTTATAAGTTTTACAAATATTGTGCCTGCAATCATTAAATAATGTAGAACTTTAGGTGATATAGTCACAGACATTATTTTTATCCTTCTTTCTGGTCATTTCAGTTTTATGGCTAATTCAATTCCTATCAGATATATTCCTTTAATCAAATGCCACATTTTATCAATTGCAACATTGCCCTTGAGCAGTTCTGTTTTCAAGGAATTAAACCAGCCTAGCTCATGAGAAAGAATGGTAAGATGAGTTGCATCCTCACTAAGTAGGACTGCCTTGAATTAACTACAGTAAAAATATAGTATATGGTAAACCTCCTCCATGCATAATCTGTCATAAATAATAAGATAAATATGAGTTGATACGTTATGCTTTCTCTGTGCTGAGACAGAGTTCATGATGAAGTAGTCTTATTTAATGACTTGATATTCTTTTGATCTGTTTATTTGGTATATACCAAAAAACTGCTTATACAGGATGAGATTTTAAGTACCACAGGAAAAAAAAAATTGAATGGAAGCATGGATAACTAAGGGAGAATCAACAAAAAGATATCAAGAAAATGGTAGATTTTATCTTAGATTTTGCAACAAGATGCAAGTGCATAGCTACTACTTTATTAATTTTTCTGAATATTGGGACTCCTCAAAGCCTGAAAGTCTTAAACCTGTCTTCTTTATCCAGTCTGCACTGAATTTCTTCTTGAGATTCAAATTCTGAAATCATGAGTCACAAAAATAACTACATTTTAATGACAACGGCCCCAGGAAATAAACCATACAGAAATATATATATATATATTCTTTTTGAAAGATTTATTTTTTACCAAATAAACCTTTTTAAAAATTTTTAGATTGAATACTGACCAGATTTTGTCAGTGAGGACGTACACATTGATTGACGTCATGAACAGGCACGTGAAGGTCTTTGCTTCCCTCTAGTGACTGGTCCAGGAAGAGATTTAACTGAATCTGCTCATTTTTCTCAACTTTGGCTCAGAGATTCAGCAAAAGATTAATGACATACAAAGACACCTGAGAGGTCAGTGAGATGCTGATACAGCATTAGAGCGTGTATATTTCTGATAGCGATTGATAACATATGGCAGATTTACACTGGACATGTGTTTGACTGGTTTTGATGTAGTTTTACAGTTTTATCAGGCAGAGATGCAATTTCAGTGTTGACAATTGAAGAACAACTGCTAGACTTGGAAGATGACCGCTAAGATGAATTTCAAAAGACAATTTCAAATATTTATTTAAGGTCATTTTGTCAAAAAAACACTTGTAGTAAGACAGACCAGACTCCAATGAATTACATGATGTCTGATTTATCAGAGGGAATACTTATTAATTCAGGAGAATTAGATGTACACATTTTCAAGACAAGTGAACCTACACTCCACAAGTGCTAAAAAATACATTGTATTATATTTTATTACATTCTCCTTATCATATTACTAAAACTAGCTATATTTATATTAGTGTAGTTCTGTTTTGTTGAGTTTTTTGTACTGACTGCAAATAAATTTAAAAGAAACAAATAATACAATTTACTTACAAAAAAATTTATGCACATGACCTGTTGTTGCCCTATTTTCAAAGGAATAGATGCACAGCTCTTCTCACACAGACAAGAAAATATTCCCCAGATTATTCAACTTCCTTGGTGGCATAAGCAGATTTTTTTTATTTAAGGATGGTATAATACAAGCACCTTTAGTGCTTCTGCACTACTTCTGTTGGATAAACAGAGATAAATTCTCCAAAACAGACAACAGTCATGAGATCATCAGGATGAATGAGAAAAAAAAAAAAAAAAAAAAAAGAGAAATATCATTATAAAACTATTTATACTTCAGAGATCTGCTTCATGGCAGGAGAATGATATTGGCTTTGAGGGCAGATAAGGAACATTGTCACTTAGAACTCAGGAATTTGGAACTCTAACTCCACCAGGGTTTAATGAGTGAACTTGGATGAACAGCTTTGCTTTCATCATGTTCTAGTTTCCCTTATCTGTAGACCAGGGAGGATGGTATGAACCTCTGCGTCAAATTGCTTTTAAATTTGCAGGTGTAAAAATCTTTAAGAGGTACATGATATAAATGAGAAAGGTTGGTAAATTTTTGCAGTTCCAATTGTGCTATTTTTTACTTTTGGAAGCTGTATTCTATTTGGGAAATGTTTTCTCTTGTAAGTCAGTCTAAGACTGGCCCCATGCTGGATGACCAGGTCCTGTCTGTTCAATTTCGTGGTGAAGTTTTATCAAGAAAAAAAAATTGCATTTATTTGACTTAGATCCATGAATTTTTCTGGAAACCTAGATGCAAAACCAAATAACGATTGATTGTTTTTTGTAGAGAAGTTTATTCAAAATTCAATTATCTTTTGTCCTCATTATACACTAAAAATCTGCCAAATGTCCAATTAAAATCTCTAAATTAGATTATGAAGATACAATCACTGGTTCTTTTTAGTTACATTCCAGAATTTATATTGCCTCATATTACAAGAAACCACTATTTTTAGTTTGTGAAAATCTACATTTTCATAAAAACAATAAATAGCAATTGAGTTCTCAACAAATGGAGTTGATTAATCACCCAGTAAAAATTAAAAAGTGAACTTATTAGCAAGAATTAATTTGATTTTTTTTTTTTTTTGTTATAAGTCTCAGCACACCATGTAAGCTCTGTTCATGGCTGTGTAGGTGTTAGTGAAGAGCAGTGTTATAAAAAAAGTACTAAATTATGAATTCCTCCCATATATACTGATTCATTTTGTATATGACTTAAGCAAAGAAAATTTTGTCTCTTTTTCAACACAAAGAAACTCCATTTATATTGTACAATATTTCAGAATTAATTTTCTGCATTACAGTATAATCTTAGCAGTTTGTGAATTTCAAAATTTTTAAATTTAGATCTTGGATGGCTTTCATGGTTCTCCACTTGATCTGATCTGATTCAAATCAGTCAAAGTCTTTTAGTTGTCTGCAAAGGAGTTTGGATCAGGTTTTCATTCCATACTGTTTCAATGAAAAAGAACATGATTCTGTTCAGTCTTCCAAGTTCTTATGCAGGACTATCAGGAATACAATGTGTAGTGTGCTATAACACAGGTGCCACTATAGAAAGTTCTTCATTAAAATAGGCATTCCAGGAGGCATTTATCTTTTAAGTTCATTAATGAACATAAGCATAGAAACTAACATAGAAAGAGAATTTTCTGCCTTGAAAATGGTGCCAGAAGTAAAGTCTGAGTGTAAAGCTGTACCAACAAGACTGACTGCAGTCAATGGAAGAAGCAAAGCTTTATCTGGCATGTACTGCCAAACTATACTTACTGTCATTCAATTTTCTCAGTATCTTTCTGGGGACAAAAGTAACATGACTGCGAAGTAATATAAAGTAAGGAGATGTTACTATTAATATTTTCAGAAGAAAATCCTGACCTAGGGTATGCTAATGATTTGGTGATTGGTTTGACACATTTTGACAAAAGTTATAAAGAGTTGTCTTGAATGTATTCTCAGAGGTTTGCAAGTCTAGGACAAAAACCCTCAAAAAACAAAAAAACCCCAAACCTTTAATGGTCCATTGTGCTAGTTTTAAAAATCAAAGTGGAGAGGAGAGAGACATAGCAGAGCAGTGCTCCCTGTCAACTTTACCACCTGGCAACAAAATGCAGAAGTTGTTTGTTGGCATGCACACAAGTTTATATTGTAAAGCTGAGTTGCAGAAAATCACAACTAGCTGGTAGAGTCTTGTTTATTTGTATTGAAGAATTGCTGTAATGAACTAGTTTTCCAGACTTCTATCCAGGGACAAGGGGAGAAAAATAATTAAAACCTGTAGGGTACAATTTAAACAAAAGCAATTGTAAACTTTTTTAACCCTCATTAATGGAGGATGCTACAATATGTCTAGAGTGTAATCGTAAAGTTATATAAATGTATGCATTTTGTAATTTTGCATATATGGGTATTCATACTTTCATACAGCTTAAGGGTAGAAAATCTAAACCACTGCCCATGGAAACTTGCAAAGCAATAGGGAGAAACAAATAGAGCAGATGTACCACTTGTCCTAATCTAAAACTGAACCAGGTCAAAATTCTTGCAATATTAAAAATTTCAGCTAATTGCATTGTACTTCTTCCAACTGTACAGTCAGCAGGCACAAACTATTACGAGAACACATATGGTCAAATAAAATGCTGTCATACTGTTATCCTTCTGCAGCAACTGGCAAAGAGAGCTTCAGAATACTAAAACCCTTTCCTCACCCAGTGCTGTGAGATGTCATGTTGCACCGCATACAGATGTGCAGCACACCAGCAACAACTGACTCTGTCCTGTGGAGAACACATGTGCCCACATTATATCCAACAGACTTCTAAAAGAACAAACACCAGCTGCACTATTTTGTTAATCAGTTGGTGACCCTGGAAACTCTCATGCAAGATATCACTTCCTCTCTGTGGCCCAAGACATCTACCCCACCTTGCATGGCCTCACTGCAAAGCTGAGGGTTGCATGTCAGGGCAGTACTTCCCATAGCCAGTACTGTGGCACCTACCTTTCCAGCCTCCTACTGTGTTTTGAATCCTGCACCCTGGTTCAAGATTCCAGGGGCTGGGTCCTCTAATAAAAATAACTGATTTTGTCAGGCCAAACTTTCAGAGATGCTAGAAATGTGCATCTCTATGTGCTCCTTTTGACTGGGATAGAACTGTCTTCACAGTGGCTAGTATGGGGTTTTATTTTTTTTTGGATTTGTGCTGAACACAGGGTTGATAATAGAGAGATGTTTTCATTATTGCAAAGAAGAGCTTACACAGAGCCAAGGCCTTTTCTGCTTTTCATGCTGCCATGCTGGTGAGGAGGCTGGAAGTATTTGGGAGAATGGAAGGAGACTCAGCCAGGACAGGTGAGCCAGCTGTTGGTTGAGACTGTTTTTGCTGCCTCCCTACCCTTTCTTGTTTTCCTTTCCAGAAAGCTAGGGAGGACAAAAGAAAAGCTTTCAAGTTTTGTTTCATCTTTAAAATAATTTCTGTGGGGTAGGAAAATCAGCACTTGTACCTGACCCTCTCCTTTTCTTTCTCTTTGTGGACTGAGACACTTGAACTAATGTTTCACAAACTGTTCCTGACAGTGGGGATTGTTTGCTCATGCTTGAAAATGCAAAGAGAAAAGACACAACTCTGAATTTTTTGATTTGTTGGTTTAAAGAACTGAATTGTTTCTTAGAATGTTAAATAAGAAAATTCCAAGAATTTTCCTATTAACTAGACGGAGAAGTATTCAGTATCCTAACACTTTACTGAAGGCAACATTTGAATATACTTTCTGAAATGAGTAGGTGAAGTTGTCACCCATTCCCAATGGGGAAAAATCACCACACACAACTGATGCTACCAGATTTGTGTAGGGAATCTGGAAGTATCAAAGGAAGCACCAGAAATCATAAAAAAGCATGGTTTCAATCACCACAGAGAGATGTGCTCTATATTTTGGGACAAGAAACTGAAATAAAATGTTGCATTATTGGATTGATTTTAATACATTACATTATTTTGTTCTTTAGTTCCACTGTCCCAATATAGTACACACATTTGACTAGATGCATACAGAAAGGGCACAAGGCTGCCAGCTTGATAAATGGGAAATCTTATAAAGCATAATCAGAGGCAAGAATCACCAAATCTCATAGAAAGAATGAATAAAAACTGCTTTTACCAAAATTATTATGGCAAATTTGTCACAGATACCAATGGCAGTAGAATAAGTTTAATGATCTGGTGTGATTAAACAGCTCAGAGATCCAGAACTTTCTTCAAGGATGGAAGTCAGAGAATTGTAATTATTGATGAGTCCCCTGAAAAGCATGTTTAAAATCCAGGTAGACAAAGCCTTCCTTGCTGCTGGAGAAGTATTAAACTGACAAGATCAGTGGAGGGAGTATCATTTACCAAATGTAAATTTCCAATGCAGATAAAGGTGTGGGAGAAGTGGCTAAAAAGGTGGAAAAGCCCATTAGAGGTTGCTGCTGGCTGGATACCAATGATAAAAGCAAACACAGTTTGCTGAAAACCACTTAATTTAAAACACCTGACTCATGACAGACTATTGATTAGTTAAGCACCCTCAACTGAAGCAGACTACTTTTTGTTGGGTTTATTCCAAAACACCTGCCAAGTCCTGGTTATGCAAAAAATTATCCAGTTTGCAAGGACATAAGTACATCACAGCTCTGTAGGATTTGCAATGTGAATTAGGCTATTAATCCATCATACCCAGTTGCCTGCTGATGAAGGTAACTAATTCCTGAGACTTAGAAAAAGTAGAAAACTAAAAGAAAACCAAACCACCAAGAACCCAACATAATCATGAGCACAAAACCAATTGTATAGTCCTCTACATATTTTTTTGTTTAGATTTATAAATTATAGAAACTGACTCAGCACTATAGAGATTTCATAATTTAAAACTCACAATGCCAGAGTACAAATTCTGATGCATTCCTGACCAAATACAACTACAAATAAAATGGTCCAAATGAAAAAGAAACAAAATAATAATAAAAAAAAAGGAAAATAAATGTTGAATAAGCTAACAGTAGAGATATTCTCCAAAGGGATGGAGGAAAAAAGTAGAAGTTTGCTCTTGCTATTGCACATTCTGTTAAGAGATAACGTCACATTCTCAAAAAATATCACACATACACGTGCAAAACAAGTGACAACGGTGTCCACGCAGACCTTGCTGCATCACATCTTGTTGGGAATATTTCAGGGCTTATATCATTTTTAAAAATGGACACATCTCCAAGAACACCCCAGTCTTCAAATTTTTCAACATATTCAATAGCTACTATTAAATAATATGCCTAGAAAAGATACCTTCAGAACTCAAAAGCGCATGTTTCTCCCTCAAAAACCTTGGACTATTTTATGTAGGCTTTATGTAAATTTAAGATGTTTCAAAAGTTTACTTTTCAATCTAGATTCTGGAGCATATTGAATGCAGTACTTATACGTAGCACTGAAGTTCCCCATAAAATACACTAAGAGAAATGCAAAACAAGTGGCAAGCACAAAACGCATTTGTTTGCGACTTCTTCACACATTCATCCCAAATACCTGAATAAAATCCTTTAATCACATTGTTAAATTTGCAGCATAGTGTTGGGGTTTTTTTCAGTAGTCTAATTACACTCAAATGTGCCTCTGATACTCTGGACTGGAACAATGAAATCAGAGCATGTGCTCTAAATACACAGTACTGAAACTAACCCATATGAAAAATTATAAACAAAGCTCTGTACCACTCCTGTATAAGCAAAATACTGTGAAAACAAAGAACATGTTCCAAAGCTTTCGCATTTTATGTGCTTCTTATAATGCATAATATGAAGTCTGTCATGTACTTAATTCCACAGATTTTGTGGAAATTGAATACTATGATGCTACTGGCAAATAACAGTATGATTCTTTTGCAGAGGCACGGATCACAGTACCACTTGTATTTGGAAAGATTTCTACTACAATGTCCAAAGTTTCACATCATTGTACTATAATGTTTCTCAGCCATCAGTGTGCTGATGTAAGTCCAAGGAGAAAAGCACTCACAAAACCACAAAACTCATGCAATTCCTAACACTGTAGATATGTATTTTAAGACATATAATATACCTGGATAAGAAATACAACATCATCTTTAAAAAAAAAAAAACAAAACACAGCAACCATATAGGGATCCTTCTTGAAACAGAATCTGCATCGATGTAAAGTTCACCTTGATTTTAATAGGAGAATTACTGCGAAAGATTAATGTAGCAAATTACAACTGCACACAGTTGGGATTAATTTTAAACCACAGCTAGATTTTACCAGTTTGCTTCCTTGCAGCAACATTTTCTCTTTTTTTTTTTTGCTATACAAGGGAAACACTAAAAGCATGCAAAAGACTAATAGTAAGATTTCACTGCTTAATACACATGATTATTTTAATAAACTTGAGTGAAAATTTGAACCAACTAAAATTAAGATTGCTGTGGGGATCACACTTGAAAATTGTATTTCTCCCTGCAGTAACAGAAATGGGAGTCTTCCTTAGTTATTTGTCTCATTTACCCACTTGCTTGTTGCCCAGCAACTACCATGAAGGAACTACAGTTCTTAGTCATTCTGATTTTAATCTTGAAAAAGGAGATTAAAATTACTATGTGAGGAGTCTCTTTCTGGTGAGATATTGTAATATTTCAGTTTATACATCTGCAAAAAGGAAGCCACATGACTGGAGAACCCACTACTCCTACTCTGTCAAAGGTTCACTTTCTGCCCTTGTATCAACCCGTTTACTGACCAACTACTTAAACATTGCTAGGTACTTTGTAATATTTGAGCTATAGCAATAGAAGCAAACATCTGTCACTTACATTCTTGAATCATCCCACAGCACACAGTAGGGATTCAATGTGCCCTAAGAAGAAAACAAACAGACATATTAGTTACCCTTATGCAAAAATATTTGTCATGCTTGACCTAAAAATTTATTTGAGTCTCCTCCTACAAGATCATCCTCATACTCTGATGAAATGATGCCACCGAAACGGGAAAGGCTTACAGTTAATTCTTATAGGATATTCTGAAGGCACTCAAACCTCAGAGCAGAGTATACGTGCACTCTCTTCTTTGATAAGGAAAGCATAAATTGCATATTTGGTATATCCTAATGGAAGTAAAATATGAGATAATAGTTAATCTTTTAAGAGATTTGACTGAACATTTCTGGTGTTTTAGAGGAAGAACTTAACAGCCCTTAATAACTTGGATGACAAAATCAGTAATAGCTTTAAAATTTTTAAGCATATGTTGGGCAAAATGTCTTGAGGTTGGGATTCCAGATTCACAGACCCCACATTCAGTGTCCAAAGGTTTTTTTAATAAGGTCCGAAATCAGCAGAGATTTTTGCTCAAAATATTTTTTTTTGTTGTTTGTGGTTGAGCGTTACAATAACGGCTGCCATCACTTCAAAGTCCATGGAATATTTCTGATTTGCTTTAGAATAGAATGGAATCTAGGTTTTTATTACAAATCACTGAACTATAGAGAAATTTTTGGGAAATTGAAAAATCTATAAAATTATTCATGTTGATTTTGTTTCCTAGGAGGTGTGGAGACAAAATTGAAATTCACTCATATTGACTTAGAAGTACGTAAAACTGTTAAACTATATTCCTGTTCACCATAATCATTAGATGTTCCCAGGAGACAGAACTGCAAAAAATTATATAATATATAGAATAAATATATACTTTTAAAAAAATCATAAGTGATTTGAAGAAACAGGTGGAGTTCACTATTTTTGGATGCCAGTGTTAGTGAACAGTGCTAGCACAGTGGATGCAGTAAATATAAAGGTACTTTTATATAAACAAAGCAGACCCTAATATTTTATTCTCAAAAATGATTTATTTATAGAAAAAACATGGCAACCTGTAAAGTAAAAATCTATTAAATATTTAAATTATTCCATCTACCTCTTTGTCAAAGATAAAAAAGGTCCTTCTGCAGATGCTTTTGAGAGAGGCATTTAGGGAATTTTTGAACCTCTACTTCAATATTTTGCTGACTGCATTGAATTTTATGAGTAGAGTATAAATATTTAAAACCAACATATACTTATGGCACTTTATATTTACATAGCACTGTACAAACATAAATAAAGGATGCTCCATCTCCTGAATATTTATAATATAAAGAAGAGTAAGGAGAAGAGGGCACAGGACAAAGCAGTGGATAATATGCCAATTGAGATTTGGAGACCAGGTCCTGCATCACTTGCCAGGAGCTTTCAGATACACTGATGGACTAAGAGACAGAAGGATAAGAATTAGGAACAAAAGAATATCAGTGAAGAATTAAATTTTCTTTATAATTCAATTTTATAAAGAGTATTAATTTGCATAGTAAGGCTAGGTGAAGAAGTTTTAATTCTGATACATCTGATACAGCTATATGCACATTAAGAACGTACTTCTATAGCTGCATCAGAATAAGACTTTGCATCTCTCAGATCTAAAACTTCTCTTTCCCAACAGTGGGCATCATAGAGTTCATGCTTGCTGTTCCCACAGTGCAAATAGAATGAATACAAAAGCACTTTCAGAAAAAAAAAAAGTCCATTATAAAGAAATCTACAAAATAAGGGGAATTAAATACCTTTGCAGAAAACTGAAACACAATAAAATTGCTGTCAGATCACACAGTTTGCTGACTTTGAAATATATTCAAATGAAAAGAGTTTGCTTGGCCCTTGCAGTCACTAATGAGAGATTAGGCAGAAACATGGGAAGCAGGATAAATATTACTCCTGATCCACAAGAAAGTCTTGTGGGAGGGTTTGTTCCAGCAGAAGTGGCAGGTTGCAAGGGCACAGCACTCTTTCAGAACTTCTTCCTCTTTTGATACTTGATCAAATACCCTTCAAGCATCGCTGGGACCACAAAGAGCTTGTTTCTGTATTTGCTTCTTTGCCTTTAATCTGTTGCTCCCTTTTTCACAGCCTTTCTGGGGTACCTTTTGGCAGTGTTGCACTGCTGCTGTAGAGCTGCCTCTGACAGCCACGGTGCTCTGTGAGGGCAGTGCTCTTACCAGCTAATTACTCAGCTGCAGCCTAGGAAGCAGCTACTGTGTTCATTAGCGTTTACAACTGCTGTAGCATTGATTTATACACTACAGAACACTACTTGGATATCCCAAAAATGGGCATATGTGTGTGAGTGTGTATGTGTATATATCTCTGTCTGGAATATAAAACTGAACTTTCAAGATGTGATTGGCAACTTTGACAGCTATCCAGCACAGTGCCAACTGTGTTTTGTAGCCACGGTTTTCAGTTGCACTGAAAGCTTCATGTCCTATGCTACTGCTGGCTTGTTATTCTAGTGGCCCTGGAGTAAACTTCTGTGCTGTCAGAAGGTGAGTGTTCATATTCTCTCTAGAGAAAAATAGGATTCTTTCTGAGTTGTACATTTTTTAAAAAGATTGCTTTGGTGTCCCTTTAATCAAACTACTGGAAAAATGCTACCATATTCTTCTACATGTTCACAGTTTGTAAGATCAAATATCATGTTCTCTAAATCACAGAACACAGAATATTCTGAACTGAAAGGGATCCACAAGCATCATCAAGCCCAAGCCTTAAGTGAATGGTCATATGGGGATTGAACCCACAACCTTGATGCTATTTGTTATTAGCACAAATCTCTAACCAACTGAGCAATGTTGCATTGCAACCCACATGCCACTCTGGTCAGCTCTCTGTAATATTTGTATTTATCTTCAAATCCAAACACCATGCAATATATTTCAAACAGCACATGCAATTGTGATTTGCACTTCCTCCAAAAATAGTCCTCCATTTTTATTAATAAACAGGATTTAAAAAAAAGAAATTATTATAATTTTGGAATAAATTGATATTTTAAGCCTGATTTTAATTAGCCATAATAACTCTTTCATAAGATCCATTTGCCCATCTTTTATCATAATATCTTATCTACTTTATTTAGTCAGAAGATAAAGAGGGCAGTGAAAGAACAAATGTGTGGATATATTCCTATGTACTAGTAGGCATGCTCTACAAAATGCTTAAAATGTCATCATTAAATCAATTTGCAAACAAACTGTTCTGAATAATTGAACAGCATTTGTAAGAACAAAGGTTTGGAAAGAACAAATATAACACTGAGACATTAAAAAAATCAGATGAAAGAGAACATATTTTATTTTCTCTTTAGTAATTAATCTGTTTAAATGACATAATGTTTAATCTGTGAGTCACTAATATATAATGTTCAAATATTAAAGATATATTAATGATAGCATTATCTTGCTGTTTGTACATAAAGCTTATTCTTGGTAAATATATTATAACAGAATAAATCCTTGTTTTCAGCAGAGAAAATTATAGCAAAGAAGTGGATTTAGTCTAAAGGAATACTCAAATTTACAGAATATAATTTCTGTTCATCTACAGCCTTATTTCTTTAAACCAAAGTCCCATTATGAAGGCTAAGTCTTGAACACAAATGACCAAATGTTTAAAGATATTAAATTTATATAACTGTTTTGTATTCACCGATTTTCTGGAGCAATATATTGTCATTGTATCAATCCAACTTTTATATTCAGGTGGATTGAGATCCAACATAGTTTATATATAGTATGTATGAAAATTTGATCCTTGATCACTTGATGCTTCTGTGGACTATATTATAGGAGAAAAACTGAACCAATAAAGAGCAATTATCTGATGTGTATTTTAAAGGTTATTATCTTTTTGCTTTGTCAAGACACGAGCTCATACAATATTAATTAATATTCTGTTACTGAAATATTGGCAAAGCAAGGTGACAATCCAAGTTTTTCAAACTTGGAAAAAACTTGCTCTGTAAATTAATCAAAGGGATAGATTTTAAAAAAAAAGATGAAAAAGAAAGCACTCTCTAAGAATTTTGTAGAATTTCATCTTCTGGAGTTAGCAGTTCGCCCTTTTATTAGTCTAGTCTTGCCTGTGTTGTGCTCGTTTTATTAGCTTGTGTTTGGTCTAGAAATATTTTCAATGCTGATATGTTGCTTACTAGTATTATTTTCTTATATAATTTTAAAAATTTTTTCTTACATTCAACCAAATTACTGAGAATTTTTTCTTACCTCTTACCCCACATGCCACTTTACCTGTTACTTTTGCAAGTAGTGATTTCAGTTTCAAAATATTAATGTCATATTCTGCAATTTGTGTAATAGTCCCCAATCATTGTTAAAATAATAGATTATAAAATCTAGCATTGAAAAATATCATAAATTCTTCCTAATAGTAATCTTAGTGAAATCAAAGTACATATTCTATTTCAAAGGTGATTGATTTTTTTCCCCCTGATATATAGGATTAATCTGTGTTTACTTCAGCAAATACTTTGTAACATTTTTAGTGAAATACCTGACAGAAACCAAAGTTATGTTAAAAGATTGAGATTTTCTCCTAATAGATATGATGTAATTTAGGTTTAAAAGAAAATAAAACAAAAAGTGAACTCTACATGTCCTAAACCATCTCGTAAATAAATTGAAACAGAGATACATAAAACCCCAAATTAACACAATTCTTCATCAATACACTTTGAATGTTGTTGAAAGGTAAGGAGACAGCTCAGTTTATGTTCCTCTGTTCCTTTTTTTCTGCCAAACTTTCACAGAGATGTTCTTTGCATTGGTATTCTTCTGGGAGCTGAATGGCATGTCATGACCATTGATGGCAAAACAGTTATTTTAAATTTGAGTAAAATGTTAATGAAAGATCTAGAGCTCAAAAAGTTTTCTTCATACTTTTGACCAGACTCAGTACTTCAATTTTGCTACTGACTGAAATATTTGGAACTTCTCTAGCTCAATTGTTTCTATAGGACCACTTGAGAAACTTTTTTCAACTTAAAAATTACGGTCTTAAAGATTCTTGCATAACAATACTGTTTTCAAAAGCTTGAGTAACTGTCTCTTCTAACTGACTATGACTTTTTTCAAAGCAAACTCTAGCTCTTAATAACATAAATGGAAAGAGTTTGTATATTGTTCCTTCACATACATTACCCCCATTCTTGTTATTTGCCATTCTTTTCCCAATATTGCATATGACAAAAATTTTCCACAAAAGAGATATTTTATTCTCCCTGTGAGTGCTTGCAGACTGCTAAAAACAGAAAGAAAAAAAAAACAACTTTATGTTTGTCACATATTTGGAAATAAAGTCCATTTTTTCCTCTTTATAACATTTTTAATATGAGATTAAAGACTGAAAAGTATAGAATTTAAATGATTGCACAAAAAATCTCCAGCATTTATGTGGACTGTAAGCTAAAGTGGAACCAGAGCATTTTTGCAGTCTGCTACAATGGGTTAAGTAAAAACTGGCTTCTACAAAATAATGAAAGAAAGGAAGAAAGGGCCTGAAGGACTACTGTAGCTCTGACCTATGCAGGGAGCAAAAGGTTAAGTAGTCAGTACAATAACACATTTTCAATTGTAACCATGAAAGCATTTAATGGAAACTATTCACTGGAAATTGCTGTTTAACAAAACCCCTCAGCATTCACAAAAAACAATTAATTTTGTTTTGTTTATATGCATGCATGAAACAAGTATACATTCTTGTCAAAGACTGTTACACTGTTCCTGGGCTTAAATTTTAGAAGTTAAACTGCATTTTATTATCTGATATTTAAAACAACACCACTTCATTTTTCTCGTGATCTGGCAAATAATCTTGTAAAAGCCTATCAACTATCCTTGTACTTACATTAGACAGGTGGGCCAGCTCTATCTCCAGGAAAGAATCTGTAGTTTTAGGCTCAGGACGTATAGTAACAACAATGATTTTTGAATTAACAACTGTAAAATTCCTGTAAGAAAATGCAAAAATGGTAAATTTAAGTGTTTATAAGGTTAAATGAGACTTCTAATGTTACATTTCAAGATTTCATCGAGTATTTTCTGTGACTTTAGTTGACAAATATTAAGGGAGAATATAATTTGTTTAAAAGTGGTAAAACCACTTATTTCCAACTGTACTCAATATGTTGAAGACTGAAAAGCACCAATGATGCAGAAGTTCAGTTCCTTAAAGTATTATTCATTAATTAGAAAAATGCATTGATGACACAAACATTCTATGCATGTTTGAGTGTATCTCATCTACTTCTTTCAACATAGACCCAGTAGACATGTTTTATAAAAGACAGTAATTTTTCTTCCTAAGGGCTGTGCTGGGGTTTTTTCTGACATTTAAAAGTATGATTGTGAAGATGGATGAGTGCAATGGCAGACTGTACAGTTCTGTTGATTCTGTGCTCATGAAAAAACATACCTGTTTCCAATTCTAAAAAAAAAAATGTATTTGGTATATGACTGGGCAACTTCATCAGCTAAATACTTTTTTTTAGAATTTATACCAAAATTGTGCCCTGACTGACATCTTGCTAAAACCAGTGAATTTTTTCTCATATGTGAGATTAGATTTGGTCTTACATTATTGTACCAGGTTATGCAGAATAATAGCTTTCTGTCAATTTTTCTAATTCATCATCAATTTCTTTTTTCATGTAAAACGTATCATAGCAACCTTTCTAGGACAGAACTAGCAATGCCAAGGTTTTGCTAATACAGGCATAAAGACATGCCCACACCTTCATGTCTGAGATCCTTGCATCTTATGATCCCATCAAATTTAGAATCACCATCAGTTATTAGCCTGACTGTTTCTAGTGATCATTATGGTATTTGCTTTGTGTGTAATGCTGCTTTCCACACCTCAGAGGAAGGTTATCAAAGAATGTTATCAAAGAATGTTATCAAAGGATGTTATCAAAGGATGTTATCAGAGAAGAAACCAAACAGTTTAGATGTAATTATAATAGACATTATAAATATTCTTCTGCTTCTGTTGTTGTTTAATTGCTTATTTTCTCTAGGGAGTTTGTATTTAGGAGAGAATTCCATTTTGCTGGATCATTGAAACAGGAATTGCCATGGCTACAGTAATAGAAACATAGCTCAGCAGTCATTTCATTCAGCACAAGAAATGAAATTGTACTTCTGGGGCAAGGTATGAGTTCTAGTCCAATTTTACTCATCCAAATCACAAAATTAAAATATAATGGAAATTACTATCTTTTTTTATGTAATTCTTATTTCTTCCTTTTTTTTTTTTTTGCACTTTAAAGTCTCACACACTATTGAGAAAAATGTATCTATCAGGCTAAAATATAATGTTTAGCTAATTTTCAGTGCATTCTGTAGAATTACAGTAGCTGAATATCTGTAATTATTTAAAAAGAGCTAACCCCCCCAACCCAAATAGAACTCCAAAGAATAACAAAACCTTGATTTCTCTAACACATCATGACAAGTGAAAATGGCACTTACTATCTATTCAGAAATTATGTCAATTTTAGAAATTCATGCAGACTATTGGAAGTACTGTTACTTTGGTACTCTTTTACAGTCAGTCTTTGTGATTGAAAAATTTTTCTTTGGTCTATCTCATTTTGGAGTAGTTCTGACAGTTCTAGGGCAAGACCTGAAAGAACAGCTAAGTGCTTAGTTTGTAACTTCAATATGTTCATTTTACCTCAGTCTCATCAAAACTCTACCAATCCACTTACAGTCTCAAGAGCCCCTAGCAGACTATTTCGCAAGAAAATAAATATAACTGCCTATATCACTGTGAAATGAAAACTGCATCCCTCATTGCTGTCCTGTCTGGGCTGAATGCCTACTTGCATATTTCATATTTAACTGCTTGGACAATCCCTGGAAGAATACAATCTGTCAAGTATATTCTAAAGTGTATTCTAATCTCACAAAGCTTATTAAAATGCCTCTAAATTAAAGCTCAAAGCTTTGTAGTCAAAACAATTTCAAAAAATTTTAAAAAATCTCAAAACCACTGGTGCGGTTCCATTTCTATCTCTGAAGATATTCTGAAGATATTTTTTAAACAACAGCCTAGTTTTGAGAACACTTATTCAGGAATTTAATTAATCAGCTTTTACAAAATTTCCTTGGAAATTTTAGTTTCAGTCCCTCTTATGTTGCAAATGACATAGAATGGAAATGATGTCTCTCAGCCTTCCTGGGGAAGTGCATTATCTTACAGCTTTTTTATATTCACTTTGAGAGTGAATTCACAATTAGCTCCTTCTCCTTCATCAAAAATAATCTAAAATTCAACCTTAATGAGAAATGAAGCTTTACAGGATGGTGCTCTGCTGACTGTCCAGAAAGATGCTCATCAGGGATAAGTTTTGAAATAAATTATTCAAAAACAATCTATTAAATTTTTTGGAAACTACAGCTGAATAAATCCTTTAAGATTCAAGATAGCAAAGTGATGGCATAAAAGCTCTAGAAATTATTTCTGAGCAGCTGTCCTAGAGCTTTTTTCTGATCTGAGTTAATAATGATATTAATAAAAGAGAGTTATTTTATTAAGCTGTTTTCCTACTAGGGTATAAATTTTGAAGGTATTCTTTTATATAAAAGAAAGCATATTGATCCCATGTGGTATGAAATTCATGTTTTCTTCTCTTTTTAGAATGAATACATGTTGCTCAAGAAAAATGAACTTATGAATAAGGCATGTTGCTATCTCAAGACTGCAAGATCGAAATTGTAGATCAATGTGTAAAAGTTGTATGCATTCCAGAAAAATTATGGATGCTAAATCCATAATATGATGCAATACAAGCCTGTCTGAGGTACATCCTTAGTCTCACAAAGCTGACACAAAGAAATTTAAGGGCCTTTTTGGTTGTACAGCACCTGAAGTTCAGAGTTAGGAACAATGTTTCAAACGGGGAAAGAGAACATTTCAGCAAAGAAAATTTTAGCAGGTGGCTAAATCTATGGTGGCTGTTTAAGTGATGGGAAAAAAAAATCTTGATACAGCAAATTTTTTCTTATTTCTTAAAGGAAAAGTTAAAAACTACCTTACATTATGGCAACATGCAATGTATTCCTTCAGAGTGTTCAAGAGAGAAATTATAGATAACATATTTTAGGTGAGTATTGTACTGAGAATCAATTTTCTGTGAACCTAACAATAATGTAAGTGTGCTCAGGGGTGCAAGAGCTATGGAAATAATACTCAGGCTAGAGTTCTGAAAATATTCAATATTTCAATATCTGCTATTGAAAAATCTGTAAGTCATTACAAGAACAGTGTAATGCAGCAAATATATTGGGAAATAGACTCAGATGAGGTTAATTAACTTGTGCATGGAAAAAAAATTCTTCTTTTTTTATGAGGAAGAATCTTTTCTTTTTGTTTCCCTAAATTCTCATTTAAGCACTCATGGCAAAATTCTCTGAATGTACATATAATCAGTAGGATTAAACACAAGTCCAAAAACTTCTATGTTAACACAGTTACTAGCTCCTATCTCACACTGTGTTTACTTACTTCCTATAGATGCTATGCTAGTAAAACCAAGAAAAATCAAACACATATGGCAAAATGCAGCTAATTTTGGATTTTGAGAAATATATTGTATAGGCTGTCCTAGATAATGAAATCCTCATTTTACTCACAGAACACCTGTGATGTAGCAGATTGGGATTCTGTGGTTAGATACTTTGGAAGACTTACCCTAAAGATATATTGAGAATTTTTAAAAATTTGTTTTTTTTTTTTTTTTTTTTTTTTTTTTTTTTTTTTTTTTTTTTTTTTTTAAAGCAGTTTCTTTTTTAAAAAAAAAAGTTTGCATACCCCCTAGGGATAAAATTAAGGAATGTATTGGAATGCATGTCACTTTTACACTTCGGGAAACTACAACCAAATATTATCTTTATTCCCACCCTAACTCCAGTAAAGCCAGGAACTGAAATCACATGGTAAAACTTTCTAGATATCTAACTGCAGCTGGTAGAAAATACCTTTATTATTAAGTTATCAGGTGTAAATGATGTGGCCTTCAAACTCAATCATGAGATAATTTTACTTATTTTACCTTGGTTTGATTCTGTTCATCTTTATTCTCACCCTTGATACACATTAACTGTCATTTTACATAAGTATCTCATGTGATGGAAAACCATCACATAAGATACTTATCCAGATTTTTTTTTTTTAATTCCTATGTTATGCACTTCTAGGCATCGTATAAAAAATAGATGATATTATGTTTCTTTGCATCTTACACTGTTTGCTCCATAGACAACAGCAGTGCAGTGAAGCATTTCATTGTGTTCAGCACTAATATGGATATTATGATAATATTTATTACAGTTAAGCAAGATTAGTACAAACAGCAATTAAGATAAACTCGTGTAAGATGATATTTTCTCATTGCAAAATGCAAGCAAACTAGAATAAACCTATTCCAAATGCAGGTCTTCATTCATGTACCCAAACAAGTATAAAATGATAAAACAGACCTTAACAAAGATCACCATAAACCTGCATGTCCGTTCTAATTTTCATAGATTATAATAACTCAACAAATTCACTGCCAACTGCAACTGCAGCTTTTTTTCCCAGTTTGAAATTACAGAATCACCAAATCACCTAGGTTGGAAAAGACACCAAAGATGACCAAATCCAACCTTTGATTGGTCACTCCCTTGTCAACTAGACCATAGCACTAAGTGCCACATCCAGTCATTTCTTGAATACATCCTGGTCTGGGGACTCTGGCATCTCCCTGGGAAGCCCATTCCAATGCTTAAGCAACCTTTCAGCGAAGAAATTCTCCCTGAACCTCCCATGGCAGAGCTTGAGGCCTTTTCCTCTTGTCCTGTTGCTAGTTGCCTATGAGAGTTCACCAGCTCCATTGCCCTTTTCTGGATTCGCTCCAGCACCTCAATGTCCTTGTAGTGAGGGGCCCAGAACAGAGCACAGGATTTGAGGTGGGGCCTCATCAGGGAGCGAGTCAGGGTGCAAGGAGACAATGACTGCCCTGGTCCTGCTGGTCAGGCTATTGCTGATAGAGGCCACGATGTCACTGGCCTTCTTGGCCACCTGGGCACACTGATGGTTCATGCTCAGCCTGCTATTTACCAACTCTTCAAGATCCTTTTCCATCAGGTAGATTTCCAGCCACACTGCCCCAGCCTGTAGTGCTGCATGGGGTATGAATATGCAAATAGTCTTGACTCTCTGCCTTTATTCTGACCTATAGTATATTTACTATCCTGAAATAGTTCAATTCATATTGTATTTATGAGATTTCTTACCTCAAAGTGGGCAAAATGAGTTCTAAATTTTTGTATAGCACTGCTCCAAGTACAAATACAGTGGATTCATCTAGTTCTGAAAAGAGTAAAGAAAATTATTTTGAAACTCTTTCCCAAGCTTTCATCAAAACCTCTGAATATCATTTATCTTTGCAATACAAGTTTTATTTTAAACAAACATCGTAATTTTGAATTACCTCCTAGAAGTCTGTAATAAAAATGTAGCACTGTCAGGAGTATATCAAAAGATTGAAACGACCAAATATCACATTTTCAAAAAGTACATCATTGTATGCTGACACCCATTCTATTCACTTACATTTATAACTAAGCATTCTCAAAGCATGTCTGTAGAGTAAATTCTCTAATGTCAGAGATCTGCACTGCAATTATATTTATAAATTGTACCTGAAGTTAGGGTGATTTACCTGCTTAGCTTCCTTTGGTAAGTTGCATTGGAATGACTCTGCTGGAACACAGCAGCTTCAGGAGGTTCAGCAGAACTGCACTTCAGCTCACCTCATATCAAACAGATTAAATCTTGTGCACAATGATTAAGTAAAGCATTGTTTCTTTGGTATAGGAAATAATATCTAGGATTTCCACAGCACTTTTTGTTCAAGGTGCTGAAATTAGGCCCATTCATTTCTCTCTAGGATAATCCTATGAGTACTGTATTTCTTTTGAAGAGGAATAAAAGAACCATTCCCATATTAAACAGTGATCCCATCAGACAGATTCAGAGTTGCCTTGCTAAAGCTAATAGAAAATTAACATGCTTATATGCTTTTTTACCTGTTGACATAGGAGTGAAGATATTTTTTGGAATGACAACCCTGTCTTCTGAGTTTCGTGCCCAATCAACCATTCCTTTTCTTCCTTTCATGGGGAAATTGATGTCAGTTAAAACAGATGCAGCAGGAAGCTTCTGAATGCTAGCCACTAGTAAGAGAAATCATAAAATTAAATAAATTTAAAATTGTGTTCCATATGTAAAGCATCAGAGTGACAACAGTACAGCAATAACAAAATGGGCTTTTAATGACACATTCCAAGTAAAGGAGAAATTCATAGGGCATTAACTGGCTCAGAAAGCATAATCTTCTGTTTATTATGCAGTTCTACTATGGATTAATTGTGTGGTATTGATCACAACATTTGTCATCCAGATTCTGATTAAATTTCTTAACAGGGATTATTGAATGTACCAGCTTATACCCTGAAATTCACACATAAGGACATTGTGGTGTCTTCAGAGAAAATTCTAAAATGATCAAATGTGACAATAAAAGTAAGTGGATGCTTAAAATTGCTTTGGGAAACATAACTTCTAGATACAGGCTAATGAACCAATAAAATAACTTTTTTCCTCTATACAGGCACAATTTAAAGATAGATCCATTAAGGAGATTAACATATTGAAAGGCTTTGTTGTTTTCACACAAAGTAAAGCAGTACAGCACCTAATTTCTTTTCCTTGAAAGAATAATCTTCATTCTAAATTCTTAATTATATTTTTCCACCTAAAAAACCCCAACACCCAAACATCAGTGTTATATATATAATAGATACATCAAGACAAAAGAAATATGTGTCAAATATAATAATAGTCAATTTGGAATTTAGTTTACTCATTTGGGTTTTATTTTTCCCATTTTCTAACTCAACCAGCACCTGAAAATCAGTTTCAGCTTTGCTGTGAAATCTAAGTACAACTCCATGGCAACACAGTCAGTGTCTAGTAAGACTCAAACTACTTTAAGGGAATTGACAGAGCTGCAAGCATTTACATACACTCAGAGAGATGACAAACACCACATTTGGAGCCTAGCCCCATTCTTAATGTAAGCCATGCTGATACCCACTTCCTGTGCAATGCCCTTCCTAATCAATTTATGCAGAGGCTAATGTAGTTGAAAGAGTTTGGGTATCAGGACTATATTTTGATCTGCATAATGATTTGCCTGCAAAGAGTCTGCAAGGGGGTTAAACATAAATACAATGGGGGACAGCTTTAAAAACAAGCAGAACAGGAAAATTAATGTAGAAAACCATTAGGTGTCTCATCAGAGGTTTTTATTTGCAAGAAAACTGTAATTCAAAGCCAATAGAAGAGTAAAAATAAGAAATTAACAATATTAACTCTACAAATATATCCCTTACTAACTGACTCTTATTTTCAAATTAGACTGGTTATGTATAACAGAATCACACTAATGAGGTGGTATTTGATGTTGTTTCAGACTTTCCATTATAAAAATATCATCAGGGCTTTATAACGCTAGTTACAATCCCCTCTAGGCTGCAATTGGCAAATCCATTCCCAGCACTGAGGGGATGCTTAGTCTTGTGAATTTTCAGGTGGTGTGTGGAGGGAATAGAGTTCAAATGTTTCAGAATTACTGGGGCATAAAATGGATTGCGTGCTTTCACATGCAATCAATGGTTATACAGAATATACTAACATTGTAAAAATGGATTTTTTTCCAATAGTTTTTAAAACTTTAAAATAATTTTATTTTCCCAATAAATAAAATCAAACTAACAGTAATTTTGTTTTCAAAATTAAATACAGCCTGTATAAGAGAATACTGGGGCTGGTTTTTTATTTGCACAGTATTTATCTGTGCATCTATCTATCTATCTATCTATCTATCTATCTATCTATCTATCTATCTATCTATCTATCTAATTAGATAGAAGAGCCTTAATATTTCATCCCTCTTTTGGATGACAGTTCCCTTTATTGAAATAGGAAATCAATGTTATTCAATGGAATTCACTCTGCAAAACAGAAAACCACTTTAGGACTGGATAAATGGTGAGAAGTCTAGGATAATACTTTCCGTACTCTGTCTCTCTGTATTTTAAATAGGACCATCTATCATGGCACCTAAACAATACTCAGAACCAAAAAATCCAAAATATTTGTTATTTTTTAGGTGATGAATAACAAAAGCAAAGCATAAAATCTAAAACTTTGACTTATGGCTTATATGAAATAAGTACAAATACATGTGTTTATTGGGCAGTGTTGGGTTTACAGTTGGACTCAATGATCTTGTATCTCTTTCCCAACTTAAATGATGTATGATCCTATACATGCCCATACATGGTTCAGTTAAGGTTTTTTACTTACAATCAAATGAAACTCTTGCTTATCAAACCTGATCTCATTTTATGAGAAGGCAACTCAAGGGAAGACAGTAAAAGTGATCTTCCTGGATTTCAGTCAAGCTTTTGATTCTGTCTTTTACAGAATCCTTCTGGACAGAATGTCCAGCATTCAGCTGGATAAAAACATGTGATGGGCAAGCAACTGGCTCACAGGTCAGGCACAAAGGGTGATGCTGACCTGTCACTAGAGGGTTCCACAGGGCTCCATCGTCTGCCCTGTTCTCATCAACAACTTCAGAAATGACTTGGAGGCAGAACTGGAAGAAGTATTAAGCAAATTTGCAGATGGTATGAAACTGGTAGGAGCCGTTGAAGCTCCCTTGAAGGCAGGGAGACCTCCCCTGCAGAGAGACCTTACTAAATTAGGGGGCTGGGCAATCACCAACCATGTGAAGTTCATGGGAAAGTGCTGGATTCAACACATGGGATGAGGCAAACCCTGGGTTTCCATACAGACTGGGGAATGAGAAGCTAGAAATGAGTGCCATGGAAAGATACCTAGGCATCCTGGGTGATGGAAATTGAATATGAGTCAGTAGTGCATATTGCATTTCTTCAAAGTCTGCCTCTTACAGATCGACACAGATTATAAGGTCTTTTTTAAGATACTTTGAATGATTCCATAAGGATGTGCCTAACGAGGCTCTGATGCTCCAAGGTGTAAGATAATGGAATTTGACTGGAGGCAACTAGTCCAGGTCTATCAACACCACCAGGTGGATACATGAAATAGTCTCCAGCTCCTTAGTATCACTTTAAACTGTATTTAATATTTAAGGAAAGCTAATATTCTTATTAAATATTAGTCTATGACTAATTTCAATGAAACTTTAGCTCACAATCAGCTATATTTCCACCGTGAAATGAGGCTCTCTAACTCTAGGTTTAATCTGCAGCATAAAACAATTACTTATTGTGTACTGAAAGTCAACAAGCCTTTGAGAGGAGAACGTATATAATTCTATAAATGTGCTGGGTCATTTGTATATCAGTAACTCAAATACAAGGTTCTCATACATAGTAAGACATCATTCACTTTGCACTTTATTGTATTCTTTTTATGTTAGGTTTGTATTAGAAAACAATGATTCAAATTCTGGAACCCAAATGATTCAGTTCTGCAAATTCCACACAAGCACTATGTCTTCTCATTTGAAAAAACCAGAAGTCTCTCACTGCGTTGCTTTTTATTATTTTAAATTACCATACTAAATCATCATGTTCTGAATTTGTGAGACTGAACACTTGGCAAACAAGGATACTTTTAGGCACTGTGGTATGAGTATTTTTGCTTGTTTATACAAACACACAAATCGTATACTGCTGGAAAAATAGTCAAAGAGAATATTAATAAGAATAAAAATGTAAAGTGGGAAAAAAAAGATTAAAAAACAGAAAAAAAAGAAAACTGAAATTAAAATGACCTAAGCAGAAGCTGAGGAAAATCTTTATGTGCCGTGTTAAATTAAACTCTTCCAATATGGAAAATTCTCTTTTTAATTTATTTGTATCACAGCAATTCCCACGAGTCCTGTCTGCTATTTTGGGCATCACAATATTAACCTACTAGAGAGGGTCCAAAGGAGGGTGAGGAGGATGGTGAAACGTCAGAAGGAGAAGCTGTGTGAGGAGGAGCTGAGATCACTTGGTCTGTTCAGCCTGGAGGAGACTGATGGGAAACCCCAGTGTGGTGTTCAACATCCTCATGATGGGAAGTGGAAGAGCAGATACCAATCTCTTTACTCTGGTGACCAGTGACAGGATCCAAGGAAATGGCCTGAAGCCAACCTAAACCTCATGGGAGGTTTCGGTTGGATATCAGAAAAAGACTTTTCACCCAGAGGGTGGCTGGGCACTGGAACAGGCTCCTCAGGGAAGTGGTCACAGTCCCAAACCTGACAGAGTTCAAGAAGTGTTTGGACAAAGCTCTCAGGGTCATGGTGTGATTCTTAGGGTTCTCCTGCACAGGGCCAGGAGTTGGACTCAATGATGGGCCTGTTCCAACTCAGCATATTCTCTAATTGCGTCATTCTGTGATTGAGTACAGGTGCTCACTGTGTGTCACAGTGCAAGCTGCAGGTTGAGCTCTGCTGGTGGAAGCCTGAGACAGAAGGCTTCTTTCAGTATTTTTTGATGCACTTTGGATAAACTACAAGAGAGTAGTTCAATTTCACATAAGAATACATACATATTTGACGATTTCATAGTAATTATTGATGCAGAAGAATCCATGTAAGTCTAGTCTAATCAATATAGAGATTGCTTTGAACTTTAGTGGATTAATTCTTAATATCCTTTACAAATATTTCTCTTTCTTTAATTTTCATGTTGCAATTCCAGACAACCTGTTTGATATTGCTTTACTAAAAATTTCAGAATTGGTAACTACTAACCGATCATAGTAAAAGCAAGTAATACAAAATATTATTGTAACTGATTAATGTCAAGCTGATAGACAATTTTCTATCATTATAAAAATGGCCTGGTCACACACTATAATAAGTGAATGATATTTAAGCAGATTATTTTGAACAGCACAAAAGTGGTTAATTATTGTGTCAAGAAAACTTGGAATGAAAAAAATAATGTAGTTCCTGTATGAGTAGCTCTTGTAGATCATGGCCTAGAAAAGAAAAGCTGAAATGTATTGCCTTGGTCCCTATAACCCTGAGTGAATTATAAGCTGCCTAATGCAACTTCTAGTAGCTCTCTGATTGATCTGGGTTGCTAAACAACAACAACAACAAGCAACCAAGTAAGTGTCGCGAATAATTTTCCTCTTCTCTTTAGTATTCACCCATAGCTTCCTGAATTCCACAAAAACTGGTAAAATTTCAGAATTAGCCCCTTGACTAATACTAATCAATTTGAACAGAAAATCATATTCACCAAAAGGCATGGCAGAAAAACAACTGGACATTTTCTCACAGACTAAATGCAACTTCAGCTCTCACAATAGAAATTCAGATTTTTAAATTACTACATCCACAGGACATCTACCCCAAGATGTCCTCAAACCATGAGCTGAGGACATTGTCAAAATGCTTGTTGAACTCTGTCAATCTTGGTGCTGGGAACACTTCCCTTGGTACTATGGTGTCTCTTCCAGTGCCCAACCACACTCTGAGTGAAGAACCTTTTCCTAGTATCCAGCCTAAACTCCACCAACACAGCTTCAGCTATTTCCTTTAGTCCTGTCACTGGTCATCAGAGAGAAAAGTGCAACTCCCACCCCACCTCTTCCCTCACAGGGGAAGCTACAGACCTGATCTACAAGTTGCTACAGATATCTCCCCTTAGCTGCAGTACCAGTTCTGATTCTGCTTTCTTGTAAGTGATGATATTCTGGGTGTGTTGTGCTTTACAGCACAGTAACCATGTTGGTCTCTAATTTGCAGTAACTCAAGATACAGAATTTGACTGCATTTCAGTTACTGACAGCAGAGAATGACTGTGTATATTAGCAGTCTCATTTGCTATTTTCTTATGCTATTTTGACTTGCTCACTGATGGTATCCTAGGTATATATTATTCAGCATTTAGTAAACTTGGGCTCATCTCTTAACACACTTTGATTTTTGAAGCAGACAATGTTTTACTGCCCTTCTGGAACAGCTCCTGCTGAATCGATTTCTGGGTAAAATAGTATTGCTAATGCCACAGATGATTTTAACGAAGAATATGAAAGGTTTTAGAGCTGAACTTCAGAATAGTGGCCATTTCTGCAAAACATCTCTGTTAAGATGATTCAACTAGAACAGTATTTATACATTCTAGAATTATTCTTTTGACCCTAAATGTAAAACCTTTACATAGAAGGTAATAGAAGAATATAGAATATAGAAGCTTATCTAAGTCAGCCCATGTTGGATCCATTGGGAACAAACTCTTGCCTGGATCATCAACAAAGAGCCAGATAGACATATTTTAGAAGATACTTACAACAGGCTTTCTCTATCCACTTAAATCCCATAATTTTAATGAAAATTTGCAACAAACACAAAAGGTGAAACCTCCATTTAAAGGAGACTGATTTGTGTAACTCCAGATTTGCTACAGAACCCTGCATTGTGAGCAGGCTTCATTAAAATCCTTCTCTCAGTCCAAAGATAAACTCACTTCTTACCACCTACAAGCTTAAGTATAACAGAAGGACTGTGGTGAAGTGGCATCCTCTTACATGAACATGAGAAAAACAAGGCAATTTTCCTTCTGTAAGCAATATTCATGAAATCTCCTCACAGTGAACCAACATCAAACTATGTTCAGAAAAAGGCTCCTAAGAAAATATAACTTAACAGATCTACTACTTCTCATGGCTATCCACACAGAAGCAGTAAATTCTTAAATTAGAACCTACTGCTCCATGGGAAAACAAGACAGGGTGTCCCTAGAAGCCTGCTGTGCACTTGCATTCCAGAAGCTCATCAGCCCAAAGCAGGTACCATCTCTCTATTTAAGCTTTGGGTAGCAAGACCCAGTACCAGTATAGTCAAAACAGAAGTACACACTTCATAGATATTTTCACTAATCAAGGATGAACTTTGCATGAATCCTTGCATTGCTGTCAAGCAAAATCTGCCTTAAATAGGCTTACTCTTTGAAGGTTAAGAATAATACTTTGGTTAATCAAGAAGCTACCTTAAAAGTGATCTCGGGATATATCCCTTCTGTTTTCTATAGACAATGCAGTGGGGAAAAGAGTTACCCATGACCATAACATGATCAGTATGTCATATAGGATGACTTAGAAAACAGCATGGTTTCAGGCAATGATCAGGAAGCTGTTGCTGGCGATGTGACATGAACTGGACCAGCCGGGGTGGCAACTGAAATAGGGACAGGAACAACCGAATAAGTCCAGAAAATAACTTCAATAAAAGCCAGAGCCAACAAAAGAACATAAGCAAAACACAGTATGGGGCAACATTTAAAGACCCAGCAATGAGGCAAACATAACAATATAGAGATTCTATCCCAGATAGCGAACCAATTAACAGTTGCATATCTTATATGTAAAACCTTGTTAACCATTCATATGCAAGAACTCAGAACATGACCTTACGGGGTGCAACTTCATCAACCTAACTATACCCATAATCCCGTTAGTCTCACCATAACCTAACAAGATATTTCTAGCATCTTGTTTCCCATGGCCTCAGATTGATGCCAGCTTCACTGTCAATCAGGGCTGATCTGCTTCTGCTCCCCAGTCACCCAATTCCCACAGGATGCACTTAATAATAACTCAGATTTTTTTTCTGCTACTTACATAATTTCAAAAAAAAAATTATAGGCAGCAGGCAAGTGCTTTCTTTTGGTTGTGTGCACTTTGGTTGCTCAGTACCAAATTTTGTATTTGAGAAAAAACTCAAAAATGTACAAATTTCATAGACTCATGAAATATCACACATGCATATGCAGTCTCACAAGAGATTTCTGATTCCACATTCATTATGATAACTTTTCCAGGTATATATGACTTCATAATTTTAATCATTACAATAACTTTGTTCCAGGAAATAAAATCTAAAAATTAAAAGTTCAAACAATAATTAGACCATTAAAATTGTTTTTATAGACAATAAATATTTCATTAAAATAATTACGGAAAATATTAAAGTTTATTCCATGAGAAATAGCTATATCATCAAAGAATCGTACCTGTATGTTCCAGGTACTATTTCTGCATGTTCCCTGGGGGCAGAGGTGGGGGGAGTGAAAGCTTAGTATTTTTGTAATTTTTCATAATTTTTTTACTATTTACTGATTAGTAATGCACACTGTAAGTTTAGTAGGGCTAGTTGAAGCTAGCAAATGTGGAATGTAAAGAACAAAATCAATCTGCTAATCTGAATGACAAGTTTGAAGAAAACCCAGTTGAAGTAATGAAAATGCAAACTGTTCTTTTATGAGCAGATAGAAGAAAATGTACTCTTGCAATAAATGGAATACTTCCTGAAATAGGTAACAATTTAGAAAAATGCTTTAAACATACAGTAGGAAACTGTTCTTCATTAATTAGAAGACAACTCCACCTTCTGGGCATTATTTTGAAGAAGATGAAGATATGAGCAGCCCAATAGACCCAGAGCCACATCAAAGGTACTCTGTTTCTGAAGGAGCTTTATTTGTTTCCATTCCTCTTAGTATTACTGTGCATCCATGCTACTAAAACTATGGTCTCAGGCAGACTCTCCTGCCTTGTCATAAAATACTTCTTAAGGAAAGGAAAGACTTGGCATAAAGCAAGACAGAAGATGGAGACTGATGCAGGAGATAGAATGAACTGCACTTAAGTGCATGAGTTTTAATTTATAGACATAAAGATGAAAACCATGGGCAATACTGAGGGGGCAAGGTCACCTACAACACCATTTTAGACTGACTAGGAGGTAAGGTGCAAAAGCCAAGCATTTTTCAGCCACTAAGGTGACTTGATAAAATGTCTGTGCTGATGATTATAGCTAATAACAAGAGCAAAGAGTGAGAACTGAAGACAATGTTAAGGTAGTGAGCTCAGAAGGTGGAAATGATGATGAAAATGGAGAAAGAAGAAAATCTGAGACTGAGTGATCATTTACATGTTTATTTATCAGGTTAACCCATGGTTAGATATCCAATAAAAACCATTAAAGAAAGATAGGGAGGACTTGACAGAGGACAAGAGGTCCAGTAAGGAGGAAAACAGATACAAAAATCATTAGCAGGGAATTGATAAAAATATTCTATGAACATTACATTGCTTGTGGTGATGTAGAGCAGAGTAGAATGATTGCTTCCCAGAAGCAGTAAATTGAAGCAAAGAAGAGATGGCTATTGTTTTACCTCTAGGGAAATGATAACTAAACCTATCATTCAGATATCTATAAAGATGTGAACCAAGTTATTCAGAATATTGAAAGATGACGTAAGAAGTAAATTCACAGGCATGGAGATAGAAAATTTGATGTAGAAAAGCCACACACAGAGGAAAAAATAATGGGAATCAATATATGTTTTTAATCACAGCTTTTTGTAGCAAACTGAAACCAGATCTCTACTATATTTTATTGTTGAACAGCTTTTTCATAATCATACAGAATGGCATTGTGAAGAGCTTTCAGATAACACTAGGAGAAAATTAAAACTGAGAGAACTGTAAATTACTCTGGCATAGAAATGCAGAGATTACTAGTATGAAAGCACCTAGTGAATCCTGAATACGAAAGATTGATTAAAAGCCATATCCTGCAAAACAGAGGATATGAAGGAAATGCTTGGAGCTGCCTCCTGTTTTTACAGCAGTCCACCAGGAATGTATAAGTCTCTCCATTTTCCCTTCCAGAAGCAGAAGACAGTGCTTTCTTTACACTTCAGCTCTATTGGGGTTGAGAAATTAGACAGATAAGATCCTCAAAAAGCTCAAGCCTTTAAGCATGTTTACTAACTAAATTAGTGCCCTATTTATATGCATCTGCAGTTGCTTTCTATTTTAAAACCTGGCCAAGCCAGAGAAAGACGTACTGGTCTAACAATCCTTGCTAGAATACTGAGTTTATGTTTTGAACACTTGAGGTAGAAAAATCTGCATGCAATTAGATCCCCCTCTGAAAATGAGGCCCCATAAAAAGGCATTATAAACCATACCTTTCTTACTGTGGATGCGAATGTCCATTGGGATTCAAGGCTATTACCAACAAAACTTATCCAGGAGGAAAGGAAGACCAGCACCTTTTTGAATATTCATTTGACAACTGGCATAATATATAAATTGAGGGTTCAGAAAGAAGGCAGGTTTGTTTAAATCATCCCAGATAACTGTGAGATGTCTCAAATTAGCACTTTACTAAATTCTTGACTCTGGTAATTTAGGACACAAAATTAAGTCACAAGCTTAGCATTTTCTTGTCAGCATCAGACTCATTCTCTAGTGAATATCTAGCATTCTGAGTTTTGGATTCAACATGATGCCTAAGCTGTCAGTACCAGTGCATCCCCATTACACACACACACACACACACATACACCTCTACAGCTTAAGCTGGAGGTACTCAAAATCAGCTGTGAATTTATGCAACTTTGATCAAACTGAAGTGAAAAGGGCTGTGAGAAGTGGGGGGCCACAGCCCCTTCACCCAGGAGCTGCACTTAAGCTGGATCTGCTGTGGTTGTGCATGGCTATGCATTTTGGTTTTCTGAACCTTGACCTGCAGATTCCCTGTCAAGACTTAATGACCTTGGACCTACCTTACCACTGTGGCCTTTCCTGAGAACCACTGGCCCAGATTCTGACCCTGATGCTTTGATTTGACTTCTTGGCTTGTTGTCAGATCTGCCTCATTGTTATGGACTTGTCTGCTGATACAGAATATTAGCTGGGTCTGGCTACCATCACAGACCTTCTCTGCTCTTCTTATTTGGATACTGTGGGACCTTGCCTTTGCCAGTGAGGCCAGTGTGTACACCCTGCTGTCTCTTGCTTTCTCTCACAGAGCAGCCTGCTCTTGCTTCCCCCAGAACCCAGCAGCTGATAAGCATATGCTGGAACACCAAATGCCCTCTGGACAGGCTTGAGCAGAGTCACACAGAAAATATGAAACAGAATTGTTAGGAACAGAGATCTCCTGTGTCTCAGTTTCATGTTGAGGCCATGATTTTAACCTACCTCACAGGAGTTCATAACTAGGTCTTTGTATTCTGGAGGCATGTCTAATTCATCTTGAATATTCTCTATGGAGGACATAAACTGGATTAAGATTTGCTTAAGGGATTGTAAAAGGTTTTCCTGGGGCACTGTCAAATATAATTGTCAGAATAATGCACACATGCTTTATTTAGATTGTTTACATCATGCATGGCAGAACAAAACCCAGTACCTCAGTGGGACATATAGACGCTATCCAATCTAAGTAGTAAGTAATACTAATTAGACTGAGTTTGATTTACTTGTTCACATTGTTGAATTCTAAATTAACTTTAATAACTCGGGAGAAATATCTCAGTGTTATTATGGTCATTTCAATAAAACAACCGCACAATGAGGAGATGCTTTAAAAAAGACCTAACTAGAAAATTTAGCCTATAAAGAATGACAGAGCTTGGTTATTATGAGCTGTTATAACGCAATCACATGAATCACTATGGCATATGGACCTTGTGCTCAGCTCTTGTTATCTAATTCTGGTCATCCCACCTCTAGCATCCCCAGCTTCTCCCCTCCCACTCCCCCCAAATGAGAGGCTTTCTTGTTTATCAAAGTTGTGAAAGTAGAAATCAAAAATGATCCAAGCATCTAAGAAAGAAATGGAAAGAGTCAACTAGTCAGCTAAGTCAGATGTTACACCATTGCTGTTTCCCTTGTCAGAATTCAGGTGTCCTTCATTATTTTGAGTGCAGTTGACAGGGAAAGATAGATATTCCTAATCAGGGTTGTTTGTGTTACCTTCTCAGGGTTTAAAAAAATCATCTGAATTTTGATGCACAGTGAGCTTAAACTGCATGTAGGAATACTGAATTAACCCTTGCTTGTACTGATAGGTACATAAAATGCACATTATTACTGACTTCAATGCCAAAATTAAACATAGAATATGGTCAAAATAATAAACTCAAGATATAACATAGCATTATACCTGCAGCAGAGAGGCTTCTAAATCTTAAAAAGAGACTATTTGGATTCAGACCAAATTTTCAGACGCCCTTAACGTGCCTTCAGTTTTGCTTTTACATGCAGTAGAGAATGACAACTTTGGACAGTTAATGTATACAAAGTACTTTGATTAAGAAAACATCTCAGGTTTTCCTGAGACATGACAGAAACAATCATACGGAGCTGCCATTGTGCCTCCCTCCACGACACTTGCATTCCTAACACAAGCACCTGATGGGACTCTGCTCTCTCTTTGGCACTATATCCTACCTGCAACCTATTTTCTGTTACAGTTATTTCAATACAAGTTTGGGGCTTATTGCTATTGTTCTTTCTTCAATTTCTTGTTCTGTTCATTCCAGTATGTTTACGAAATATTTATTCAGAATAGAAGTCACCCAAACTGGAACTATACTGCTTCAGTGAACTATCCCTTATTTCCTGGAAATATTGCCTGTAGGTAGAAGCTCTATAAAGTTAAAATGTGATTCTACATTGTGCAATATTCCAGAAAACACAATTATACCTACAAGCTAAAGTGGAAAGGAAGAGTTTGCATATGTTACATAAAAAATCATGATGAATTATTTTAAAAGCAATGTCATGAACATGAAATATGGAAATAAGAAGGGATGAAATTTTTGTTTTCTATTGATCAACAGTTTTTGCGACCCACCAATACAACAAAATGGCCACAAGTAATTTCCTGTATCTGAAAGTCCTAACAAAGAGTGACTGAATGTATATGCCAGAGAAGCTATAAATTTAGTGAAAATGTTTGCAAATTATTTTTAAAAATAATCTATACATTCAGTCTTGCAGAATTATTCAGTGTGAAGTATTCTACACCTGAGTCCCCTGAGTCCAGTTCTGCTATTACTGCCATATCTTATTTGGGATAACTGTAACTATCTCCACAGCTAGATCTAGAAGAAAAACAGAAAAAAACAAAAGATTTTTTGGAGTCCAATAGTATTTGTATTATAATCTGTAGTCAAGATGGCTTTCCTACTACAAATCATACCCTGGAGAACTGGACAATCAAAACGTGCAACTTATATATGGTGCTTCTTCCTCACCCTATCCTGCTTATAGCATTGTTACCCAACAAACAGTATTTTACAGGATTCTGGGAAGAAATTTGCTTTTTTACCCTCTTTAGTTATTTTCCTGTCTTTGCTCTGTGTTGTTTTATCAGTGCTATTGCTTTTATAGAATATTTTTTATGTAATAAATGGGTTTTCTGTCTCTAATCCCAAAACATCTAAATGGTGCTTTATTGGAAACTAAACTGACTGCACTCTGGTGCAAACATTTATAATAAAATTTACAAACTGAACAAAAAACAAACAAAGTTAAGGGTCAGTGTAAGGATGCTCAGTTATTTGATAATATTTCAAAACAGTCCCTTTTTTCAGAAGCACAGATGTGGTCAGCATAATCTGGACCAATCTTGATGTGAATTGTGGCTATTAATGAAGTCCTTATGAATAAAAAATCTGTGTTCTACAGTTATATTAAGTTTATTGCAAAGGGACATTTGCATTGCAATTCAGTGCACTTGTTGAGACAATATACTGGTTCCAGTGTTTGGAGAAAGAAATGAATTGGACATAGAATAATTTTTTCCCCAAAACTTACACAGTCATATCAGCAAGAGGGGTCAAGAAGGAGGATCCAGAGAAAGATAGGCCTGTATAGCCTGACCACCACATAAGGGAAGGTTTTGATTGAGCCGATCGT